>PVIH01011736.1:0-67443 GCA_004025045.1 Sigmodon hispidus | reverse complement strand
GGTGGGTGTGGGGATGTGAGGAGGTGGGTGTGGGGATGTGAGGAGGTGGGTGTGGGGATTGGGGGCAGAAAAACGTACATATGAATACAAGCATGAAAATGTCACAGTGAAACCCATTTCCTTTTAGCTAACCAAGCATTTAAAATTTCTTTACTTTCTACAAAGCAGCATATTCAGTTGTCACCCCACAGTTATCTTCTTCAAATGTCAAATGGGTCTGCACATGTATCAAACAGGCCGCCCTACATGATACAGAATATTACTGAGCCTTAAAAAAGAAAGAAATTCTGGCTCACAGTTACCTGCTCAGCTAAATAAGCAGGTTTCTAAAATAACAACAAATGCTAGCGCGTGCGTGCATCATGGGCGCTATAAGCAGAAAAGGGGCTGAATGTTTACACTTTTAGTCACACAGGAAGAGTCCTAGAGACTGGCCACACACCACTGATGCTGAAAAGTGGTTATAAGAGGAAAGCTGTGTTATGTGTACTTTACCATAATTAAAAAAAAAAAATCAACAACAAAAGACAAAACTGAACAAGGTCGGAGGTGAGGAGTTGTCCTTACTTTTACTTAAGAGTGCATCTCTTCTTAGCCAGTAAGATCTGCTTTGGACCAGTGCTACCAGCACTTCAGATGCCACGGGCTCAGAACCTAGCCTCTCCTCCCCCCAAGGTAAGTTCAGATACATTGTGCATGAGCCAGGGTTCAGCTTCAGGTCCCAGTACTCACATTCCAACCTACAGCAGTTACCAAGAGTCCCGTTTTGCTGCATCCACCCTAAGGAGTACTGATAAAAACCAGTATTCCCAGGATTCCTACAAAGAGAATGCTTTAGAGAAGTGGTTCACAACGTGGGGGTCACCTAAGACCATCAAAAACACAGATATTTATATTACAATTCATAACAGTGGCAAAGTTACAGCTCAGAATTAGCAACAGTACAGAAGTAGCAACAAAAATAATTCTATGGCTGTAGTAAAGGGTCACGGCACTGGGGACGTTGAGAACCTCTGTTCTGGAGGGTTCCAGGTGGCCCTGGCTCCTGCCAACCCAAGTCTTAATTGAAATTCCATTTGCAAAAAGAAACTAATAAGCTATTAGTTTTTTAGTAACTAGATAACTAGTCATTAGATAACTAATAAGCTACCAGCTGGCTTCTAGTCAGGTATTTAAATTCTGAAAATAAATCAATGTAAGGCATCATTAAACTTTTAAATCATACAATTAAAGTATAAGTTTAATTAAGGCTTAGTTATAAATACTTAAATTTACCCTTCCTATATCAAAATATATTACCTTTTAACATGGTGTTGAGGGGGTGGGTGTAACTCATATACCTCAGGCTAGCCTTTAACTTCAGATCAGATCACCCTCCCTCCCTCTCTCCAGGTAATGGAATTACAGGCATGCCCCAGCAGCTCTGTGTGGTATGGAGGTATAATCCCAGAGCTATGTGTGTGCCAGGAAAGCACCCTGCCAACCACTGAGCATCCCCGGCTCATCCTTATTGAAGGAAAATAATAAAATCCTCCTTTAAAGCCAATTAATTAAGGGATGATGCTGATACAGCCTCAGGAAATGCTTCTCACTCCAGAAATATGGAGCCTCACTCCAGGCTTTACTTTATGCTGCTCACAAAGTCAAAGCAACTGGCCAACAGGACCTGCCATCTGTAAGGTGGAGAGTCCTCTGGTACGAAGAAACCCTGTATAGAGCAGGCAGTGCTCCAGCTTTCCCTGAGCCCACCAGGGCAAGGTATGGCATTTTATACCTTTCTCTTCTTTCCTTCCTATCTTTTTTTTTTTTTTTTATTGTTGTTGGAGGCAGGAGGGCAGATGAGACAGGGTCCCAATGTGTAGGCCCATCTAGCCTGTAATTGGACCAAGTGAGCCTCACAATCATAGAGATCTGCCTGCCTCCGCCTCTAGAGTGCTAGGATTAAAGGAGCATGTAACCAGGCCCAGGGCAAGCACAGTAATTCCTTTAAATCTTTTATTTTTGTTGTTTGTTTTTTAAAGATTTATTTTATTTATTATGTATACAACATACACAAGAGGATACCAGATGTCATTATAGATGGTTGTGAGCCACCATGTGGTTGCTGGTAATTGAACTCAGGTCCTCTGGAAGAACAGTTAGTGCTCTTAACCTCTGAGCCATCTTTCCAGCCCCTTTAAATCTTATATAGATAAATTAGTTGGTGTATAAGAAGCACACCTCATACTGTTACCAAGACCAAACTCAGATATGGGTCAATAACTCAGTATAAACCTAGACTGGAGGCATGCTCAGGCTCAGTCACAAGCACTGCAAAGTCCCCTGGGCTCAGGCTGGAAGCAGCCAGGACAACAAAGGTCCTGCCTCGAAAAGACGAGAAAATAAAGAGAAAAGGAAAGAGGTCAAATGGGGAAGTATGGTGAGACTGTTCTCTGTATGCAATTCTGTAAATAAAGAGCTGCCTTTGTCTGTGTAGAGCACCGTAGAAGTGGGTGGAGGAATCAGAGTAGAGACAGGTAGGAGGAGGGTGGAGTCAGTCAGTCTCCAGCCAGCCGCCCAAGGAGCAGCATGTAGGAATACAGGTACGGGCCAAAGGCCACAGCCACGTGGACAGGTAGATTACTAGAAATGGGTTGAATTAAGATGAAAGAACTAGCTAGTAATGTGCCTGAGACATAAGCCAAACAGCATAAAATTAATATACGCTTCTGAGTCATTTTTTTTTTTTTTTTTTTTTTTTTGTAGGATAAAAGCTGCCGAGGGCAGGTCAGACCCCTGGCCCAAATGGGGGAGAATGAGAAGTTCCTAAAATTTCTCCAACTTCTAAAAGAAAATAAGGTAGGCAAAGTTATTAAAGCAGAATCAGAAGTACAATAAAGATTTTATGTATTTAGTGTGTTTATGTGTATGTATGTGTGAATATGTAGGGACATGGAGGCCAGAAGTCAACCCCAGGGGTCTCCCTCAATCACCCTCCATTGTGTGTGAGATAATAGTCTCTCACTGAAACTGGCCCCCAGCTATTCAGCTAGATAGGCTGTCCAGGGAGACTGTAGCCTCTGCCTCCCCAGCAGAAGGGTTACAAGTGTGTGCCACCATTCATGGCTTTTTTTACATATGTGGTGGGAATCAAACTTGGTCCATTTAGCCATCTGAACCTTCTCCCAGCTCAGATTTGAGTATTCATGAATTACAACAAAATTTGTGCTCTTCACAAGTGGATTGGTTATGTAGGTGTGGTGTAGGCTTAAAATCCCAGCACTCAGTAGGCTGAAGCAGGAAATCTACAAGAAGAGTTCAAGACCAGCTGAGGCTACACAGCAAATCCAAGGCCAATTTGACTGTCTAGTGGACTTTGCTTCAAGAGAACAAAGGGCTAAAGCAGATAGGAAAATGAAATGAAAAGTCATGGGTGTTCTTCACGTCTGCATTCCGCCATTAGAAGGAGGATGTCCTGCCTCACCACCTCTGACTGCTGACTGCATTCCATCTGCAAGCCCTGGAAATGGGCTTTTGATCTGTTGGCCTCATTTACTGTGTTTGGGTGACTGAGGGCTTTGCTGTAGATGCCAGCTCCTGTCTCCTGTTCTGCCTCCTCAGTAAGCTGGGTCTGGAGCAGGCTCTGTAGGTAGACAGGTCTGTACATTGGCTCCTGGCTAAGCTTCTTTATGTGTTCAGAAACTTCATCATGGAAGGTGGAGCCATGGTTCTGGCCAATGGTGGGGTTGTTTGTATTGATGAGTTTGACAAGATGCGGGAAGATGACAGTGTGGCAATCCATGAAACCATGAAGCAGCAAACTATTTCCATTGCCAAGGCTGGGATCACTACCACCTTGAACTCCCGCTGCTCTGTTTTGGCCGCAGCCAACTCAGAGTTTGGCGGATGGGATAAGACTAAAGGGGAAGACAATATTGACTTCATGCCTACCATCTTGTCTTCATCGTCAAGGATGAGCACAATGAGGACAGGGATATGATGCTGGCCAAACATGTTATCACACAGACACAGGCTATGGAGGGTGAGATCGACCTAGCCAAGATGAAGAAGTTTACTGCCTCCTGCCGAGCGATGTGTGGCTCTTGGCTGTCTGCAGAGGCAGCAGAGAAGCTGAAGAACAGCTGTATCATGTGGAGTGGAACCCAGCAGCATGAGAGGGACAGTGATGGCCGTTCCAGCTTCCCCATGACTGTGCACATTGCTGAGACCCTTAGTAAGACAAAACTGCAGCCCTCTGCCAGTGAGGCTGATGTGGAAGAGGCACTGAGGCTATTCCAGGTGTCCACACTGGATGCTGCTTTGTCTGGCAATCTGTCAGGGGTGGAGGGCTTCACTACCCAGGAAGACCAAGAGATGCTGAGCCGCATTGAGAAGCAACTCATGCACCGCTTTGCCATTGGCTCCCAAGTATCTGAACACGACATTGTTCAGGACTTCATGAAACAAAAGTATCCAGAGCACGCCATCTGAAAAGTGCTTCAGCTCATGTTGTGCAGGGGTGAGGTCCAACACCGCATGCAGCACAAGGTGCTCTACCGCCTCAAATGATCCTACTGCCCATCAACCCTAACTTGCCCTTTGGTGATGGTGTTTTGTCACAGCAATAGAAATACTGAGAGAGAGAGAGTGAAAGAGAGAGAGAGATAGAAAGAGGTTTTCTGGCCAACCTAGCTTCAGAACACCTATCCCCACAGATGGAATCTGCCTGCCTGCCGTTTATCTGGACCAGCAATTCCAAAGTTCCAAAGAAACACACACTTATATTAATTTCATCCTGCTTGGCCTATGTCTCAGGCATATTACTAGCTAGCTTGTTGTAGAAAGTTTCCCGGCCCGTTTGGGGCTGGGAGGTTTGTGACCTGGCGCACGCAGCAGTTTAGAACCTGGTCCACGCGGCTTTTGTCCCCCAAAGAAATGAATTAGACACTTGTATTACTTCATACTGTTTGGCCCATGTCTCAAGCACATTACTAGCTAGCTCTTTCATCTTAAATCAACCCATTTCCATTAATCTTCCCACCACGTGGCTTAGCCGGTGGCTCACCTGTACCTCTACATGTTCCTCCTTCGGGGGTCGGATGGAGACTGACTGACTCCACCTTCCTTTTGCTTGCCTGCCCTGTGATTCTCCACCCACTTCTACGGTGCTGTGCATAGGCCAAAACAGTACTTTATTTACAAAATATAGAGAACATTCTACCACACTAGCTCCTTCATCTTAATCCAATCCACTTCCATTACTCTGTCTTGCCATGTGGCCCGTGGCTTACCTATTTCATTACATGTTGCTTGCTGGGCGGCTGGATGGTGTCTCTCACTGACTCTGTTCTCCTCCTACTGCCTATGCTCTGATTCCTCTGCCTATTTCTATGGTGCCTGCCATGGCCAAAACAGTTCCTTTATTTCACAGCATACAGAAAGGCATTCCCACACCGTGTGTGTGTGTGTGTGTGTGTGTGTGTGTGTGTGTGTATACATATATACACACACAGTACAGGGGAACCACACAGATCACCCAGAAGTGGATCCTAATGTATAACATTATAATGTACTGGGGGGGGGAGGGAACACAGAATAGAAAAAAAAAAAAGTCCTGCCAATGAACAGTGCAAAGCTGGCTACAGAGGGAAAGCAGCGGCTGATGCTGTCAGTCCAATGAATCAGCAGTAACCCACCAAGGAGGACATCATCAATGTGATCCGCATACAACTTTCTTAAAATTTAAAAGAAAAAATAAACACCTGCACCAAAGATCTGCCACAAACAGGATAACATCAACAGTTGCTGTGGGATATCTGGATCATACTCTAACACACCCAAGACTGACAATAAAGTTTACTTTGAATCAGAAGGCGGAGATAACTACTAGATAATCAAACTAGCCATAGAGGTTTTAGAAGAAGGAGGACATACAGAGAGACACAGGAAGTAGTAAGATGGGGCTAGACAGATTCTCACCCCTTTTTTGGATCAAGAAAAGAGAGAGAGGCCGTCACTGGTCACTTCACTGCTTCTCGGTTCAGGTTCTTAGGTATCTGACTCCTGAGTTTTTATTGATAAAGAATAAATGAATAAACCCTTCAAACACTACTGCAGAAAAAGTCACAAAGGGGGGCAGAATGAGTGCAGTGATCAGGGCAACACAGAAAATGCTAAAAATTCTGTGTCTGGATCTTATAGGGTCCTGGTAATTAAAGGAAAGGAAATGAAAATAGATACTCTGTTTTGAGGACCTGCTCCATCATGGGTATATGCGACCAGATAGACACTACGATTCAGAATGAGCTAGAGGGAAAATGGGCTCCATTTCCCTAAGAACTTGGATCATATATGCCCAAAACATACAAAGAAATGGGTAGACTGACTCACTCAAAAGGAGAAATAAATGGGCTGAAACCGTCCCATGGAGATCCAGACACTGGGCTCCCTTTCAGCTGCAAAAGAGAAGCACAAAAACAAGAACTAAAGGGGCTAAGAAGTGGTGCTGAGCAACTCACCCCAGATACAACACTCCATCCTACAGTTTAGGTAAGCTCATAAACTCAGGAAGTAAACAACCCAAAGACTTCAGGAAGTCCCTGAAACTGACCAGATTCACAAGATCCCTCTCCTAGTGATCTTAAATCAGCAGTAAGGACTGGAAAGAGATTTCTCTCAGGCCAACAGATCAACCTGGAAAGACTCAGAGGCAGGTAGATCTCTGTGAGTTTGAGGCCAGCCTGGTTTACATAGAGAGTTCAAGGACAACCAGAGATACACAGAGAAACCTTGTCTCAGAAAACCAAAAAAGGAGAAATGAAAAGGGTATAAGGTGTCAAGAATGCTAATGCACATCTACAATCCCAGCACTCAAAAGGGTCAGTGTGGGCTATATGGTTACGAAGATGCATAGAAAGGCACACAGGACCAGGTATCATGTCTATCATCTCAGCTACACCAGAGACTAGAGCAGGATAAATCTGAGGCCAGCGTGACTTATTTAACAAGACTCTTTCTCGAGAATTCTGGTGATACAGTCAATGGCAGGTTAGTATGCTTCAGGGCCTGGGTTTATGCACCAGCCCTCTAAAATGTATTTATTTTATTTAGTATACAACAAACTGCTAATTATAGGATACTCACATCAGATCTGAAGACATAATCCTGTTGACAGTAAAAGACATGAAGTGCAAAGGAGAGGGAAGGAGAGTCAGATAAACACATAACACATGAAGCTGTTACCAAGACAGTGTGAGCAAGAGGGCCAACTCACACAGGCAATGTAACACTTCCCAATAAACGCTCCAAAAATACAAGTCAGGAACAGTACAGCAGTAACAAACACAGACATCAGTACCTCACTCTCCACAGGACGGAATAGTAAACAGCCCAGAAGACAACAGAAAGCTTCAGCAGTGAACCAGCCAAAGATACAAAGAACACAACAGAGTGTGTATTTTTTTCAAGTATACACATAAAATTGTCCACTATCCAGACCAGACCAATTGCTGGTACATTTTAAATAACCAATATCATAAAACTATCTTTTCTGACAAGTAGAATTAAGGTGGGAATCAGGGACTGCAGGAAAGCAGGCAAATTCACAGGTCAACAGAAATCAAGCTGTCTCCCAAGCAGCCAATGAGGCAGAGAAGAAATCACAAGAAATGAGGAAATACAAGCTGAGCATCCCTATCTCAAAAACCCAAAACCTGAAATGCTCCAAAATCCAAACTTTGTTGAGTGTCCCATGATGCCACAAATGGAAAGTTATATGGCATCACAACATGATAACTTTGGTTTTGCTTTTCAAGACAGGGCTCCACTGTGTAGCCTTGGCTGTCCTCGACTCTATAGACAAGGTTGGCTTCAAACTCACAGAGATTCCCCTGCGTCTAAACAATCACCACTCTGCTTACCATGATAATTTTATGAACAAATAAATTCCATTCAGCCTGTATGCAGAAAGTTTTGTTTTGCATTCTGACTTGAGTTCCACACCAAAATATCTTATTGTGTATAAGCAAATACTCAATGATATAAAAGCTTTTGGTCTCAAGCATTTTGGATAGACAATACTCAACCTGGTAACGGACTCTGTGTACTTCAGCAAAGGCTATGCGGCTGGGGCAGGTACAGCTGTCAGGGTGGAAACTAAAAGGCAGATCATTAACATCAGACATTAAGGAACCAGAAAAACACACAGCAAAGTAGACCCAAAGCCAACAGAAGGAACTACTAAAGATTATAGCCGTGACAAAATAGGGGATAAAATCACAACAGAGAATAAGTGATAAAACAAAGTTGGTTTTCAAAATATTAACAAAATTAGCACTGGTTCACTGACTTGAAAACAGGGAATCTTCAAACACTGAAATCAAAAAATAAAAGTAGAGATATTATTATTAAGTTTACAAAGGCTTTCAAAACAAAGAATTTAGAAGAACTACAAATGAATGCTCACCAAAACTTGGCTCACATGGATGAAATGAACACATTTCTGGAAACAGCCTATCAAAACTAAAGGATAAAGAAAGAGAAGATCTGAACAGACTTAGCTAGTAAGGATTTGGATCAGTGATCAAAACTGTCCCCAGAAGTAAAATAAGCAACTGGCAGTTTCGCTGGTGAACTCTGTGTAAAACACATAACAGAATGTCCTCAAATTCTTCCAAAGAAGCCAAAGAGGGAAAACATCCCTTAACTCCATCTAGGAGACCACTTCCTGATAGTAAAGCTAGATAAAGACTGGTCAAGAGTATAGAGCAATAGCCTCATGAGGCAAACCCCTTCACACAATGCTAGCAAACTGAATCAGTAACACAGCAAAGATACACACACGACCAAGCGAGGTGTTGCTACAATACAAAAGAGTTTAACATGAAATTTAAATGCATTATACTGAATTCAAGGGGGAAGAGACCTTTACAGTTAACACAAAAAAGGCATCAGAGAAAATTCTGAAAAAAAAAAAAATCAACAATAATGGAAGGGACCTGCATCAATATATTTAAAAACTATGACAATACTCAATGGTGCATAAAAGACTAACATGTCTTAAGATCAGGAATAAGTTTGCTTAACTTATTGACTGCTATTATTTGACACGCTTTGATTTATTTCACCTTTGCAACATAGTCTTGAAAACTCAAGCAAACAGGTAAAAAAAAAAAAAAAAAAAAAAAAGATAATAAAGGGTATCTTGGTAGAAAACAAGTAAACACATTGATTGCTAGGACCTAACAAGCCTGTGTGAGCACACGTGTGTGCAGGGGCACTGCAGAGTCCACGGGGGAGTGGTCAGCACTAGCCTACACACAGGATATACATAAAGTCAAAGAGTAATTAACACAGCAGCATTTCTGCCACTAACAACCAACACTCTGACAAGAATCCACAAGACAATTCCATTTAAAAGGGCATAAAAAAATGAGCAATGAGGAAGAAGTTTTACATACACCCAAACTAAAAAACAATTTTTCAGAAATATTCACCTTCCTCTGTCCCTGGATCAGACATGGCAACCTCAAGATGCCTGTACTGAGAAAAGCTACCTGCAGATTTCACACAATCCTGTCAAAATCTCAGTGATGTTTCTGGCAAGAGTTGAAAAGTCCCCTTTTAAGAGGTCACGAGGAATCTGGAGGGGCTTTAGCTGCAGTTAGAAGAGCCCCCGTTTCTGACTTCAGCCCATGATGCAAAGGTGCTGGAATCTAGCAGGTGGTGTTGGCACAGACAAAAAGCAACAGGAGAATGAAGACCCCGCCATTCACTGTCAGAGCAGCAATACTATCAGAGAGAACAATCTTATCAATAAACAGAATTGAGAGAACGAAGCTGAACTCTTCTTTTTAACTACCTGCAAAGTTAATCGGAAAACCTACCTATGGAAGCCACCTTGTCTACTGGCTCTTAGAGGAATCCAGGGGACTCCGTGAACTGGACTTCAACAGAATGAAAGTGCTGAACCCATGGCCTCAGCACAGCAGGATCTATACAACTATGTGATGTAAAAAAATAATTTCTGTGCTTACTTTGGCAGTGCATATATTAAAAATAAATTGTAGCGGGAAATCAAAAACTATATATATAAACGATCGCGTCATAAGACTAGAGACAAGCGAAGTGTGGTTAACTAAAAAAGATTCTAAAAGTAGACCTTCGAGGGAGAGGACCAAGACAAAAAGCTGTCATTCTCGCGAGAGAGTTCCTGACCGGGTGCACAGTTAGGCCCAGCTGCGCGGGAGTTCGGACGTTCGATGAAAGGCTCCGGCACGCTACAACCTTATCCTTTCATTTTCTCTTAAAACCGTCTCTGTTTTATAAGTGATTTTCACAAAATAAACCCCATTTAAAACATATCTCACGGCGAGTTTTTACCACGATAATAAATAACTTATTTTTTTGCAAAAGATATTGCCTAAATAATGTGCAAAGGCAGCCTACAGAGCAAATCATACTATCTAATAAATAGCATCCAGAACTAAAACTCAATAACTACAAAAACTTCAACTAAGAAATGGGTAAAGGCCCCCCCAAAAAAAATGTACTAAAGGGATGAACATATTAAGCATCATACCAAGTGGAATACTCCAGTCACAACAGGAAAATACTGAATATCTCATTACTCTATGTACCTAAGAGACTCAAATTCTGAAAGAAATTAGAATGGAGGTATGGGGGTGCATGTGGTGTGTGTATGTATGTATGTATGTATGTATGTATGTATGTGCATATCTGTGTGCTTCAGTGTAGAGGCTAAAATCTGACATCAGGTGTGTTCATCACTCTCTACCCTATGTGGTTTGGTCAGTTGGTTTTGAGAGTATGTCATCAAGCTCACTGGTGTGTCTACACTGGCTGCCCAGGAACTCTCTGCCTCTGCCTCCCCAGCACTGGGACTGCAGTCATACAATGCCACACCTGGCTTCTTCTGTGGATGCTGGGGATCTGAACTCAGGTCTTCATACTTGGCCAATGCTCTACTGACTGAGCCATCTCCCCAGCCCCTATTTAACAATCAGCACATAGTTGAGAACACTTAACATTGTTTAAACTGTCATCTCTCTCCGGAACTTTCTGGCATTCTAAACTGGAAGTTTTGACCCACACCACTGGCTCTCCTGGGGAATACACGTGCTGCCACCATAAGCCATCCCACCCCTAGGTCACTCAGATGACCACTACAGAGGGAATCTAAAGCCTGTCACTAACAACATCAGAACATCAACACACCCACCCCTCTACCAGATGCTCACAATAAAAACGGTTTCTCATTCATGTACATAGTCATCATCAGCCAGGAGGAAGTTCTGCCGCAGGCCACTCTCATACCAGATCATCTGACAAAACAAACATGCACACATGGAAGACTGGCACCTAGGTATCAGGACAGAGGCATGAGGTACTCTGATCATACACTGGCATTTAAAGAAGAGCCAGCAAAGCAGAAGCCTCTTACCCAGAACACTGGAGGCCTGGTGACTTCCACACTGGACCTGGAAGGTGGACAGCCTGGAAGACAGCCCTGCACATGTTAGTAACTAAGAGTCAGCACCTGCCAGCACAACTTCAGACTGCATCCAGCCAGTACCTACTATGCGATGGGTACTGTGCAGAGATAAAAACAGTAGCAAAGGGTTTTGTTGGAACACAGTCCAAGAATGGAGTCCTATGAGAACTGTGAGTGCTTGTGAGAAAACTACAAGAGAACAAGACAGAGACAAATATGTGATCTCAGCTTCTATAAAACCTGGAATTGTTTTGGAATGTGTTTTTGTGTTCCTTAGCAGTGTAGTGGATACCATGTGCGCCTATGGAAAAACATGTTTTTGGCCACGTATATCTTGTCCTTATGATTGAACACCTTACTCACGTTGACTCTTCCCAACCCTCGGAGGAGTTAAGAAGATGCTCTGAATAAAGTTGGCTATTAAATGAGAGTTTAGTCTGCCTCATTTTTAGGCCCTGCTTTCCCAGGTTCACACCATCAAAAGAGCAGTAAATGGTCTTATGTGTAAGACAAGAGATCATCTTTAGATGATGTTAATGAGGTCTGATACATGGGAATAAAGTCTGAAAGTCCCAGAGGGACATGTCATCCAGTGGTTGGCATCAGGAAGCAGCCACCTATAAGCAGTGATCTGGCTCTATACCACAGCTGTCTACATGCTTGCCGGATGCAGTCTACAGAGAGATCACTATTCCTACAGGACAGAATTGTCCCATGTTCACTCAAGAGAGCAACATAGACCAGCTCTTCAAACTGCTGTGGGTGCAGGAAGCCATTCCACAGGAATCTCACCACATACTAAAAATAATGCCACTAAACAAAATGAGCCATGATCACCTCTGGAGGACCCATACAGGCAGCTGACTCCACCAGGCTCTTGGCATTGTGCCTGAATGAATATCACACTCATTAAAATCCTAATGACAACCACTTAGTTCACAGAAAAGTCGTTAGGACACAGACACCCTCTTGTAAGTGCCTGCAGCTGGCAGTGTGGGGCACTGCAGTCAGGTGGAGGGTTCTGCATGGAGGTAAAAGGAGAGGCGCTCATGGAGTCCTGGGCATGTGCAGCAAAAGGATGGATGGGCCCAGGGCTTTTAACTATGTTGTTGAACAAACAAAACACAAACACACACAACAAACAAACAAACAAAAAAAAAAACCACCTCCATGTAGTGTAGTCTGAAAGTTTCTTGGTCCAGCTCAGCCAGTTCCACAGCCATTTAGTCCCAAATAATCACACAAAGGTTTATATTAATTTAAACTGCTTGGCCTATGTCTCACACGTGTTACTTGCTAACTCTTACTTGTAAACCTAACCATGATCCTTATCTATGTGTAGCCCGTGGCTTGGTACCTTTTCTCAGTTCAGTATTCTTACCTTCCTTCCTTCCTCTGCCTCTAGCTGGCATCTCTCTCTTTGCTCTTCCGGTTCCCAGAATTCTCCTAATCTGGTCGCCCCACCTCTACTTCCTGTGTAGTTTTAGCTAATCAGTGTTTTATTAAACCAATGTTTACAATGTACAAAAGCATAGTCCCACAGCACCTCCCTGAAAGGAAATATGTCCGGGTCAAGTTGTTGGGAAAGAGAATAAATAGTAACAGTACACACATTATTTCTTCTTAACTCTCCCTTTTACACCAAAATAAGAACATTGACATTTTGCATAAAAAGTTCTTAGAGAAGTCAGTATCAGGAAAAGTGTGATTTCCTCTCTATTTAATGTCCTTTGGGGTTGAAAACTTTCCAATAAACACAGATTGAGAATGGGCTGGAGCTTCCCCCATCCACCTCATTTTCTTGTTTTTGCAGAGATGGGAGCATGTTAGAGGGGGATTACTCATCTTCCTGCCTCAGTTTCCCGAGTTCTGGAATTAAAAGTAATTCACACTGCCTGGTCCCACCGAGCTATCCCTTTCTATTTCAAGGTTTACTGCAGATGATATCTGAATTTTACACTTGGCAATTCCATGTCAGCACCACAGACAGGACAGGAAGGAGAACTTAGTCCCAAAAATGTACCTTTAAATCTAAAATTGAATTAAATATTACACACACACACACACACACACACACACACACACCATACACACATACAGGTACACACACATCCTGGAATAAACTGCAAAATACACAAAGCTTAGAAAGTTAAACCTGGAGATTTATGAGAAAGTGCTATCATGAGGGCTGCTACTCTGGAGACTTCTAGGGCAGGCATGAACTGGTCCCACATTCATTCCACAGAAAAACCTCAAGTCGATCAAACCAGTCATAACTCACGTTATCTATTCACCCTACTTAGCCCAGCCACCTTTTTCATTTCAATTTGACAAACATCCAATACCTGCTGTGTGCCAGTCCCTCCACCCACTGAGCCTGCCACATTATGTGGGCTGTGGGGTTACCAGTCACCACTGCCTTGGGGCCAACTCTGAGAGCCTTATGACAGCAGCAGGGGGCCTTCAGCAGGGGCTGGGACAGCTTCAAGATTTAGGCAAAGGAGCAACAAGCAATGTGTTCCCTCTCCAGGCCGCTCCACTTTCTCTTTCAGGAAATGCTTCCAAGTGCAGGGTAGGGCATACACCTGTACAGCCTCTCAAGATGGTCTGGAGAAACTGTTACAGGAGTAAACTGATAAAATCAGCAGGGACTGCACCCTGCTGGCCCAATTGCAGGCCACAGGAATTCTATGACTATTTCTTAAAGTTCACTGAAGCAACTCATATACTAAAAAGTGAATGTTGTTCCCTACATATCTTGAAGTTTAACCGGAAGCCCCTCCTCATTGCCAACAGAAGTGTTTGATTTTCTGTCTCTTAGAAACTTCTTTATCACGACCAAACCGTCATAATGCTTGTCATTCAGATGGCCAACATCAAGAGAAACACATTCTTAGAAAAGCTGTAAGAGAGATCACTAATGAAAGAAACAATGTGTGGGCCAAGAAGCACAGGCTCCCTGAAAACTCCTCTGTGGTCCATCTGCATGTGTATGTGGGTTTTCAAGCTAGACCACATCGTAGTAACAGTTAGATGTCTAGCACAATTCACCACTCTCCTCCAGGCTCAACAAGTTACTGGAGGCTCTTAAGGTCTGGATAGCAGGAATCACTACAGATCAATGTTCAAGAAAAATTGCTTTCCCTCAGCAACACAGAACAATGGGGTATGCCTACCCCAGGTAAACCAGGTGCCAAAGGTTTCTACATATTCAGATTCAAACACATTCCTTCGAGATATTAAATAAATTTAACAATGTTTAAATAAGACATCAACACAAGCAACATGCTGTGCTTACTCTGAAGCACAAGACTTTTGTAACAGAAATATATAAAAATACACATATACTCAATGAAACACTACAGGCATCCAGCATGAGCCTCAAGGCCTCTGGGTGCCTCAGACTGACAGTACTGAAGAAAGTATTAAGACTAACCAGACTGCTATGACAGGAAACAACACTGGATGGAACTCTCTAGAAAAACGAAGTCCAGAGAGCAGGGTGAGCAGAGTTCTGTGTCCTCATGGCCACTTACTGCTATATCATATACATCATATAAAGCCTATATAAAACTGTTCTCATGTGAAAGCTAATATTCCCAAACTGACTTTTATATAGTATAATTTTGTGAGGAAGCCTCCCCCAAAAAATATCAGACATACTAGCTGTCTGACACTAGACACTGACAGCTGTCAGGTTCCTGACAACACCCAGTTCTCTGCTGAGGAATGAAGGAACCCGACAGGCCTCACAGTCAAGTAGCCTTTTTATATTATTTCGCTCCCATATCCTTGATCCATTTTATAGTGTTACATTTGCATGCTGTTGGCCCCAGTGATCCCACAACAGGGCCAAAAATTTCTACCTCCTGTCAGTTCTTCCTGACTCCAAAGGCTAGGGCCAGTTCAGGAAGCTTGGACAAAGCAGCGGGCTTAGTCTTATCAGTAGAAAGAGATAACACAATCTACTTCTCAGACCTGCTAGGAGAATTAGCCTCCAACTTGAGGGACTAGCACAGTATGACTCAGAAGAGGAAATGACAATTTCCATTCCTTGGGGAAGAAAGGCATGGCTCTGGGTTTCTCTGGGCTACAGCAACAGCAGATAGGAAAGTGTCAAGAGACCTTGTAGTGAAGAAGGTGGGAACAGAGTTCTGGTCTTCAATCTCCCGACATAACAATGCCTGGTACATAAACATGATAAATGGCCTGACAGCTATGAAGAGGAGCAAGTGGGAAGCATCAACTATTACTTAATTCAGCCACAACACAAGTCTTTGTAGTGAGCTGAAAGGCTTTTTAAAAGTGTTTTGTATATAGAGTGCTAGCACTGGAAAATAATCTTTTCTCTGCTACATTTACTAAATATTTCTCTCCTCCATCCGGTTCAAAACATTCATAGCCACTGTTTTCTTATAAGGAAAAGAGAAATTAAAAACTCTACTAACTCTTATCAATTCTCACTAAAGCTAGAAGTCTTTTTATAAACAAATCTAGATACTGGAAGCAAAAAATCCCTGAAGTGTTAAGGAGAAAGGATAACTCTCAATAGCCAGAGGACTTCAATACGCAGGGAGTTCAATGGCCCCTCAGGTATTTCTCATTACTGCACTCTAATACTGATAAATTGGCTTAACTGGAATTGGCTGCTGGTATTGTCATCATCAAATCAAATACTTGTGACTCCAAGAAGTCGGCCCCACTATGCATGAGTCAAACTTATGCAAAAAGTCCAGGACAGTCAGGACTACATAGAGACCATGTCTCTAAAAATAAAAATAAAACACTATTTTAAAAATAGGACTATTAAAGTGATATATCCTTCCAGAAATCACAGCTGAGCACTTTGACCAGCCTCTGGAGCTTCGGACACTGAACATTTTAAACCAGAAAATCAGATTAAGTACACTTTTTCTAGCAATGAGGTCAAAGCCAGGAAATTTTTCCATCACCCCTTCAACAGAATGCTTTATGCACATTCATGAGAACGTTCTGTATTAAGTTCTTCTCAAAGGGTCCAACCTGCAACCTGGAGCTATGAGTTAAGGGGGCAACATTCAGGGCCTCTACCAGGCAATCTCCTGGTAAACAAAGGCATAAGATATTCAGACTCTAATGAACCATAAAGTTGAGTTCAGTGAAGAACCACATCCTCACCTTGAAGAGGTAGTGTATGGATATTCTGTCACTCACCATTCAAGTATAACAACACAGTGGCCAGCCTAACAAGGACCCCAATGCAGGGGCGGGGGTGGGGTGTGTGGGGGTGTGTGGGGGGGGTTGCAGACAACTGCAGAGGACAATAAACCCAACCCAAGGGGCAGAGAAGAGACTTGAATACTTTGGAATGCATGTGGGTGTCTCCCTGGCTCAGGTACTGCCCAGAAACCTCCCCCTTCAGACACTTTGCTTTGCGGGAACATGTTAGGAGCGCTGTGCTTTCCAAAGGATGAATTATATTTACTGCATGTGAAATGGGAGTACACTGCCTGCTGGGCCCTGCCATTGTGGTATGCAGCCATGCCACCTCAAGTACTCATCATGCTTTATTCATAATTAATGCTGGGGCTTGAAGTGCCACAGGAAGTTACCATCACTACCTGAAATGTTCCCTCACCTGCCCACCCCACAGAACTATTGTCGCCCCTGGTCACATTAAAATGATGGTAAAATGATGAGCACAAAGATTTTCCAAAGGGAAGGGGACATCATCACCTTAATTTGTGCTACCAATTAGAAGGTCTTTACCGAAAGGAAAAAAAAAATTTTTTTTCTTTGATCATCTTACATATAGAAATTTGCCCTAATTGGTGTATAATGGGTAGGATATAATTTGTAGATTACATCCACATAGTAAATAGTTTACTTATTTAAAAACTACTAAAAATCAGCTTCAATGCTTACTAATAAAATATTCACTTCCAACTACACAGTTTGAGACATCCTGAATTTTCAAGGATCTTGACTATAAGGATCAGAGTTGCAAAGAACTTTGTAGTAAGATAACAGAAATGACACAATAAATTATATATTTTATTTAGTACGAAACTCTCAAGGTCAAATCTCTTCCCAGAGCGCTGGGGCTCTTCTGACTACCTACTGTGCAGGAGCCTCAAGGTTCCAACCCAGCACATCATAAATCAAGAGCCAAGCCCTGGGAGGAATCCTAGCCCTCAGGAAGGGGAGGTTCAAGGTAATCGCTACATAGCAGTTAGGGGTCACTCTGGGATAAATGAAACTACCTTGAAAAACAAAACAATTCTTTTCAAAGTTGTTTTGTTAAGTCCTGGAGAAGCAGAGGCTACAAGCAGTGTTCAAAGGCTTTAAAAGTAACAACAAATCTAAGCTTGAGTTTGGCTCAGTAACGTTTTTTCTGGTTATTATCGTCCTTCACTGGAGAACCTTTTTAAAATACTTTCTCACAAACGTCCACCTTCAGAAAGCATTCGCAGCCACTAACTGGACAAAGTGGCCACTGGTAGTTAGCCAGCTGGCTAGTTCTGTAATTTGCCAGCATTTGGGTAAATGGCAAACACCAGCAGGCCAAATTCAGCAAAGCCAGGGAGCTGCTCCTCCAGGCTCAGGTAGCAGACAGGTGAACCCTGGTTGGAGGTGAGGTCAGAAGCGGGATCAAGAAAGGCAACTTTCATATGAAACATCCTGGGACCCACGAGCAGCGGGATGGCCGAGTTCTTTTATTTCCAAAGGTATTTTTAGTTCAATTTTTTCTTTAATGTTTTGTTTGCCACTACATCAAAAGGTGTGTGTCTATTTAGGTTTCTAGTGGTGTTGTCGTTTTTGTAGTTAAAGTAGAGGGAAAACCCTGCTAATAAGTCACAACCTCACCACTGAATGACCGTGTGGGAGGCTTATTAAAGTTTCAAAACCTAGTTGGGCCCATAACGCATAATGGTTTTGCGCTTTCTTTAAGACTTGCAATCTCGATGTTATTACCTGGGCCTAAAGATGTTACCATTTGCCCCAAGTGGTAAAGTCTTTAAAAACATTCATGAAAGTTCAGAACACCACAGCAACTCCTTTTAAACACCATTACCAAAACTGGCAAAGTGTGAGTCTCGACTTTAAAAAACAAACAAACAAAACTGCGATCTCTGTCTCTCTCTCTCAATCTCTCTCTCTCTTTCTCTCCCTCCCTCCATCTCTGATCTTTCTGATCTCTGTTCCAGTTCCCGCAAGGAAGGGGGATTGCACACCGGCCCTCCCGCGCGCCCCTCCCCCAGGTCTGGGAGCGCAGAGCCCCAAAGCTCCCAGCCCGCAGCTTCGGCTTCAACGTCCCCACCAGAGCACTGGTGGCACGGCTAGACCTTCAGACTCGGAGTGGTACGGCGGGGAGACACACACCCACACCTGCAGTACCTAAGTTCGCAGCCCCATGCGTTCCACGTGCACATCCCCACGCCAAGAACCTGCTCAGGCTGGACGAGCAGAAAGCGGCCCAGGGCCTGGGGGAGGGGAACCCTCACCTGGGAGCGGGTAGCTAGCTCCATCTTCCCCGCGGGGCTCAACCTGCGCCCTGCACGCGGCCACCCGGGCTGGCACAGCCCCGAGCACGCAGAGCGCGGAGTTTGTCGTGGAGCAGCGCACTGAGTACGGACAGGGGGTACCGCGGCGCGCCACACGCAACGCGCAGCCTCGCACGGCCTGGAGCCACGCGCCCGCACCCGGGCCGGGCCAACTGCGGGCCTCGCCTCCCGGCCCGTGCAGGAGCGCGCGATGGGTACGCGCAGCCCGCCTTACCTAGCTTGTGGGCGTGCCCGGGCTTCCCCCCACCACTCAGGCTCGTGGTGGAGCCGTCCGCCCGCTCTGATTCGGGCGGGAGACTCGAGCAGGGGCGGCATGCGCCTCTGAGCTCCCGGTACCCAGCCCGCTCAAGTCCTGCAGAGCCAGCCTCTATTGCTCAGAGCCTGAGTTACAAGAGGGTTTTGGAGGAGGCTGCGGAATTGGCTTTCCTGTGTTGTTGGGAAGGGACGGGGTCTCCGAGCCTCTTCCAAAACATTGGCTGCCCAGTTCACAAAGAAACCGATTACCGAAGTTTGCTAACCCTGGGAAGGGGACGGGCACTGTGCACACCACACACTGCATGCTAGGCCCCATCCGGCTAGCCAGAGCTTCCCAGTAGTGACTAGCATCTACTCACTGTGGAAACGCTGGAATAGGCCTGAGGATTCAGGAATGAAAAGAAGTCCAGGGCCCACTAGGTTGGACTTTATGGGCCGGGAGTCATTACCTACCTACAGGATAATACAAATAATAAACTGACAATGCAAGTGTCATGATAATAATTATGTTATTTTATCACTTAATTTGACAGGTAATTGAAATAATTAGTAGTCTAATTCTTACCACTGATTAATAATGATAAATATAATAATGAGAGTGCATAGACTTGTAAACTTGGAACAAGTTAGATGCCATGAAGGGGAAAGATGGTAGTCTAGTGGCAAAGAACCGGCAGGGGCTGCGAAGACTTACAGGCCTAGTCAGAATCGTGAAGCGTTTAATGAGTGGAGACAGTGTGAGGACGGAAGCAAGCCTGAGAGGCTGAAAAATGAAATGTCTAAAACTTCAGCATGGGTTTGTAAGGCGTTATAGCAGCAGCCTGCCTGGGTGGGATCTGTACCTGTGGAGTAGATGGGTGTGAGTAATGAGTTTAGCATGGCACTGCAGGGAATGAGTGGTCTTCTCACAACTCAGAAAAAGGAGACACAATGTTCACATGCAAATCCCTTGGAGAAGTCAAACATGGTGGCAGTAACCAACCACATTATGAGTGAAACCCATACCTGGTACCACTGCCAAGAACTTGTGACTAGACAGGCCATAGACCCTAAGGAGGAAACTACATAATTCTGCTAAGTGGACATGGGATTAAACAGAATCATAGTGATTTAGTGTTAGACTCGTGCATCTTTCAACCCACATCAGAAAAGTTTTGTTGGCAGTGGATGGTGATTGGCAAAGGCCCACAATTGGATAAGGTACAGAGAATAAGAGACTGTAGAATATCTCCTAAATGGGACATCTGTATCACCTTACCCTTCTGAAGGCTGGGGTGGGGGTCATTGCAGAAGACTGGAGAGATTGTAGGAATCAGAGATTGTGGATGACTTCAAGGAAACAGTATTCTCCAGACACAACAGGACAGGTGCACATATGAATTCAGAGTAGATACGATAGCATACACAAGTCCTTGCAAGTTCAGGTCGGACCAAATCCCAGGGTGGGAGTGTGGGGGGTGTCAAAAAGACCCTCCCCCTAGCTGAGCAATTGAAAAGCTGCCTGGGATTGGGAGAGTCAATTTCAGCCTTGGTCAGTTGAAGTGCTGAACTGGAATGCCACACACTAATGAATGTATGAGCAGCACAAATTGGAAAAAGAGATGGAGAAAGAACACAAAGTTCTAGGATAGCCAGGACTGTTACACAGAAAACCCCGTCTCAAAAAACAAAAACAAAAACAAAAAAGTCTGGAATATCAGAGAAAACAAACCACAATCAATTCTCACCCAGCCAACTATTCAGGCCAAACAGGGTAAATGTTATCTCTAAGAGTCCTCAGCTGCTACTATTGCTTGGCTGTAGCAGCCTTTTTTCTTTTCTTTTTTCTTTTCTTTTTTTTTTTTTTTGAAACTTACAAGGCCCAAGATGCCAGAAAGTTAGAAGGTTCTCATGGCTCTTCCCAAGATCAAATGAGCAATAAGGATAGTTGGAGAGTAGGAACAGGGCAGCGGACTGTCTGCAAGCATCCAGGGAGCACCTGGGATGCAATATTTCTGGGCTTGTCTTTTCATTGATGCAGCTGCCTTTGAGTCCTCCAGGATAATGTAAGAAAACCCTCACCCACACTTACTTCAGTGAGTACCCCCAGTCAACTTGGTGCACCAAGCTAGACCTAGAGAAGATAATTTCTTTGGTTTTTAATGTCTCATCTGAACTGAAGACCCATTTGTTCACATCAACCTAAGAACAGTGGCCCCACAGTCAACCCTGTTATAACAGAGTTTAACTATGTGGTGCCCCTGACAATTCAGCAAAGAATCCACCTCTAGCAGAGAGAGCTGGATTCCAGCCACCAGGAAAATAGCACAGTTCTTCTTAGCACATTTGTAGTGGTCATGAATACATAGAACAGAAGCCAAAAAAGATAGCATCTGAGTGCTCACTATCTCTTAGTCTCTTAAAATGTCCAACTCCTTAGGATTAGACAAAATATAGCATTGGAAAGGGAGGCAACCCTAAATGTGAGACACTCATAGGTAATCTCCAATTTGTGTGGAGTCATCTATCCAGAAATGAGTCTTCTGTAGCAAATGCATAACCAAATAATGAGTAGGTGCCTTTATGAATAATTTGTTTTTTATGTTAAATAGATGTCCCATCCCCCTGACTAGACAACATTGTTATGTCCTATTTTGGGCATTCATGTAATTAAGTGTTTAATTACCTCTTCACAAGAAAAGGTCATGCACTGCCCTTCAAGGCTCAACAAATATCCCCTAAGAGAGATAGAAGGGATGTAGAATGTGAGAACGGAGAATGCTGTATTCCAGATACCTGGCCACTGCACTCAAGAACTCACAGCAGCCATGGTTACCTGACGTAAGGCCTGTACAAGATGGCCTGCTAACATTTTGTTGTTGATGGGACAGGGCTTCAAGAGGCCTCCATCCTCCCTGAGTTGCTATTGGCAGTTATTGACTGCGAGGGAAGAGAGAGGCATCTTATTGAGTTGCATTGGCTCTGGCAAGTTTTTCATGTTCTAGGGAATAGCTTTCCACTGATGTTCACACAAGCAGCCCTAATTAAACCCCTGAGTCATGAAAACAAACAAAGACATGAGGGCAGAAGAGGAACTAGATGGAAAAATGAAGTATTGTATTAGGTTTCTGGCCCAGACTTTCATGCCTAGCCTTGAGGTTCAGACACACTCACAGCCCCACTGCCACTTTGTCCAAAAGAAACACAAAAGCTTATGTTCATTTCATGCTGATCAGCCTAGGACCCAGGCATATAACTTGCTAACTCCTTCATCTGAACTCAACCCATCTTCTTTAGCCATGTGGCTCCATACCTTTTCTCAGAGCAGCATTTCAACTTCTTTCCTCTGTGTCTGTTTGTGGCATCTCCCTGGCAGCTCTGTCCCGCTCTGAGATGTTTCCAGAGTTTTCTTATTCTGGTAGCCCCGCCCATTCTTCCTTTCTGCCTCTGGCCAATCAGCTTTTTATTAAACAAGTATGAGAGGCAAATATTTACAAGGTACCATAGTCCCACTACAATGAAGGGATTAGCCAGCCAGAGGGGGAAGAGGACAGGAAAGGCAATGGGGAATGTATATGATAAGTACATTATATACACGGATGAAACTTTCAAGAACAAAATCATAATTAAAAAAATACTGCTATGAAAATAAGTGCAGTGATAGCAGGGCATGATAGTGTTCACCTTTAATCCAAGTGCTGGGATTGAAGGCATGTGCCACCATGTCTGGCTATTACCTTGAGATAATACTTTGGCTGATGACTGTTGGTAGAATAAATAAGGAATGGGTACCAGGCTTCTGCATGGCAAGAAGGAGGGTTCCTCCCTGAAGTTATAATACACACTGAAACCCAAGGAAGAGATGGGAGAAGTTTCCTGGGTAGCCTTCCCAATCATATTATAAAATATCAATAGATGGATACACTAAATTCCTAAGAAACAAAAGAGCACAAAATATTCTACTAGTGACAGAACATTGCAAGGCTTTTTAAATACAGGATTTTAGCTTTTATGGTGGTTTGAATAATCTCATAGACTCATAAGGAGTGCTACTATTAGGAGATATGGCATTATTGGAATAGGTGTGGCTTGTGGAGAAAGTGTGTCAATGGGGTGAGACGGGTGCCTTCAGTTGTTGTCACTCTTAATTATTTGCTAGCCTGACTTGTAGTCTTTAGGAAACAGTAGCAGAAAGTCTTGGATTAGAAAATATAAAATTTAAGATCAGGGCTATAATTTTTCTCTTTATAGTTAATTGTACAACTACTTAGCAGTAATTCTATGGTTTAGGAGGAAAGAAAACCTATACTTTCTAAATTCTAACATTTTCAAACAAAAATGGCATATAACCTGCTTTTTTTTTTTAAACTAGGGATAACCAAGTGTTATCAGGCTGAGCCACACTGACCCCAAGAACTCTAGAATTTATAAGTCTTTTAAGCTTTCAGACCATTCTGGAAAGCAGGTATGCTGAGAAAGATTGCTTTGGCCTAGCTCAGACATTTCCCAAGTGTGGTTCCAAGACTAGCAGCCTCAGCATCCCTAGCTCTCTGGCAAGAAATTCTTGCCCCCACTTGAAATATACTGAATCAAAGATTCTGAGAGTAGAGCCCAGAAATCTGGGCTTCAATCACAATATGCTTAATGGCAGTTCTCCCTCAAACATCAAAAATCTCTGTGATTGGCATCCAAGGTCTATTATAACTCACAAACTGGGTAACCTTGAAATTTATTCAGCTTCATTTTATCATATATAAAATAAATCTACTGCATGCCTATTGCACAAACTCTAGTTGATATATAATAAAAACCCAGAGCCAGATATTGGGAAAAGCTGGAATATCAGAGAGATAGAGAAACAAACCACAGCCAATTCTCATCCAGCCAACTCCTCAGGCCTGTCTCCAGGAATCCTGCAACTGCAAGTCTCTGCCCTCAGCTGAAAAGAAAAGAAAGTGTCTGGGAAAAATGAAAAACCTTCTTTTTTCTCTGCCCAGCTACCTTAACTTTCTCTTCCCACTTCCCTAAAGCTAGGACTAAAGGACCTTCATGGCTTAAACCTGTGTTTGACTCTTGGATAGTCCAGATTAATTTTATTAAATATCACCACGCATGCCTTCCCAGCCAACTAAAATGTACCTGAGTGGGTGTTTTTGTGTGTGTACGTGTATATGCGCTCTACTATGTGTGCCTGTGTAGGGACCTTGAAAAACTTGCCTGTCATTCTTCAAGCACTGTCCATCTTTTTTTTTTTTTTTAATTAACTTCTCTTCCTAGCTTAGAACCCATCAAATGTGCTAGGCTAGCCAGTGAGTCCTGGGGAGCCCCAGTCTCTCTCTCTCTCTCTCTCTCTCTCTCTCTCTCTCTCTCTGTGTGTGTGTGTGTGTGTGTGTGTGTGTGTGTGTGTGTTGTGGGATATTTGACCATACTTTGCCTGCCTAAGGCACCTTCTGATTGGTTTACTAAAGAGCTGAATGCCAATAACTAGGCAGGAGAGGATAGACATAGGACATCTGGGGAGAGAGAGAATCTAAGAGTCAAGCCAGAGGAAGTTGGATGTAAAGTATGGAAGAGAGATAACAAGCCACAATGCAGAACACACATTAAGATAAATAGGCTAATTTAAGTTATAAAAGGTAGTTGGGAACAAGCCTAAGCTGAGACCAACTTTTCATACTTAATAAGAAGTCTCCATGTCATTATTTGAGAGCTGGCCATCCGAAAAAAGTCTGATTATATTTGGTGTCCAACATGGAGGCACATATATTCAAATGTAGGACCTATGAACAGCTGGCAAGCTACTATGAAGGAGACTAGATACCTACCACAGTTCAGCCCAGCAACTACCCAGAGCTGGGGCAGGTAAACATGGCTCCTGGCTGGTGCCCTTGGGCATAAGGCTCAGCCCTCATGGACTCAAGGTGGGGAGAGGAAGCTGTTAATGCCATGTGCAAAGTATAGCCACAAAAGGAGCCTGCAGATATACAGAAGGTCTTTGAAACATTTTTGTAGTATTTATTCAGATATACAGCATGCAGAAAGCCAGATCCAGACTAAGAAATCCTCTGAACAGGTACAGAATGCTTGAAAATGTGCTTAGGTGCTGAAGAAAAAGATGGGTAAAGAAAGTCAAAGAAAAAACAGTTTGGAAATAAAGTGAAGACTTTACAGGAGAGCAAAGTATTATAAAAAGAATGATCATATAAAGATGGGAAATATCATACATAACACAAGGCATCTAAACCCTATAAGAGCTTTAGTAATGTTACATTTTTTTTAAACACTAATGAACAAAAAACAACAGCTGCTGAGAGATGTTCACTTATGGAAAAACTTGCTGAATTAAACCAACCTATATATTTTAAGAAAGTCTTCACTTCAGAAATGAAGTCAAAATATATGTTTCATTGCAAGAGAGCTTATGCCTTTGTTTACACAGGAAACAGAATGGTATGTATTTCTTCAAAATTAGTAAAGATCATATTTGACTGGGAGAGACCTCCTGAAAATTTTGGCTACAGATATGAAGGAAGAAACCAATTAAAACTACAAGATAGGTAAAGTATATGCTGATTCCTCTACATGGGGAACAGCTATGAGACTGGATGAGACAAGATAAATCTTGTTAGCTATAGGGTCTTCATGTCATCTATCCATATGGCATGGGTGGAGATTTATATTACAGTTTGATTATGTAGTCCAAATGAACTTAAGTTCACAGATACCTTTTATCTGCTCAAACAGAGCAGAGTATCATCTTTAGCTGATTTGTATATACCACATATTCTATACTTGTGTTAATGCAGATAAATGTTACCTTTAAAGTTTGTGTGTTTTCAGAACAAAACAAAACAAAGACCCATATACCAATGAAGAAAAGTAGCCCAGGCAATCTCTTTCAGAACGCATCTGTTGTAGTTTCCTCAAAAAAATCTGCATTCAGAACAACTTCAAAGCCACAAACTGAAATGGTCCAGCCTCATAAACTACTCTAGCCAGCATTTCAATTAAGCCCTTCACACTCCCATCACAAAGAGACTAGGCAACAGCAAGTTCTCCCAGGATGGGACCATTATTTCAGTTTTGTCAGGGTCCCCTAAAGATGCTGCCACCTCCATACTGCAGAAAGTAATTTTAAGAATGGATGTTTGTCATTTAGTTTAGGGGGGTTAGCTGCAAGTTGTTATTGATCATAGTCAGGGAGAAAACTAAACAAAGGAGACCAGATTAAAGGCTTTTCTTTCTTTCTTCCTTCTCTCCCATCTGGGGAAAAAAAGAAGGTGATATAGAAACGATAGGAGAAAAGATTAAATTACTGAATCTACTTTTAAACTAAAAATCAACTACTAGTTTCAAATATTTTGCATTGATCTGAATTTTTGTACATTGATACAAATTTAACATTATTTTTGTTATACTATATATATGTTTCT
This sequence comes from Sigmodon hispidus, assembly GCA_004025045.1. Taxonomy (NCBI): domain Eukaryota; kingdom Metazoa; phylum Chordata; class Mammalia; order Rodentia; family Cricetidae; genus Sigmodon; species Sigmodon hispidus. The sequence goes on along the minus strand of PVIH01011736.1, from coordinate 40,741 downwards.
ACTCTTATTTAAGGTATTGTACCTGTGCAGCTCATTTAAAAATGTCATGTGAAGTTCTAGTCCCTGACAGCTACTATTATAAACTATTTATGATAATTAAGAAATGCAAGTTATTAGTAATCTATAACAATTGAACTTGTAATCATGTTAGCTATATTTTCAAGGTTAAACATATATTTTAAATAGATAGATGGTCTTCAGTCACTTCAGAATCCTGCAGAATATAGCATTTAAGATTTTTTTAATAGGATAAGACTTTTCAAAACAATGAGACAAGTCTACTCCTGGCAGCACCAATTTACTTAAAAAAATAATGATAGTCATCAAAGGACATCCATATGGAATTTGCTTTCAATGTCACTAAGCTAGTCATTTGGGAAAAGAAACGGCCTTTGCCTCAACTGCTGACAGTATGTTGTCCAAACTGGACAAGGATGACATAAAAGAAAGTGACTGCCAAACTTTGCCAAGACAAGGTAGGCCAGTCCTTCAAAATTCCTGTTTCACAGAAAAGCCTGTCAGATATTATAGGCACATAGGCCACAGATAGATGCTCCAGCATTACAGAGGAAACTTGGGTCTGTCCAAACAGCCAGATGTCTCTGTCACTTCTATAGTTTTGGAGGTGATTGTTCTGCATTTTCTGTTTACTCAGGCAATACCTTATCCAATGTCTCTCATGGCAGAGGGGTGAGCAAGGAGGTCAAGACTATATAGTTATAGTTTTACAGTTTTACTTGTTACAAAATTCAGAAAAGAAACTTTAAAAAGAGGCATGAAATTTATAAGGCTGAGAAACATGGAAACAAGTTTATATCAAAGAAAATGTTTAAAGGTCTAAAAAAATATTTCTAGGTTGGTAATACAAGTCAAGATGGAAAGTTTTTAGGCACAAAACTTTGTACTATCAAGTTAGGACAGATAATATAGTACTTTTTCCAAGGTTGCCAAAACAAATGGACTGGACATGGTGAATACAATTTTTACCTGATAACAGTTATCATGTATATAGTTTTACTGTGTTAAAGTTAAAACCTTTCTTTCTTTCAGACAAAAAGGGGGAAATATTGCAGGATATTTGATCACACTGTGTGAAGATATTTCTGTTTTACCACACTTGTTCAAGGCACCTTTTGATTGGTTTAATAAAGAGCTGAATGGACAACAGTTAGGCAGGAGAGAATTGGTGGGACTTCCAGAGAGAGGGGGACTCAGGGGAAAGGATCTGAGGAGCAGGAGATTTGCCAGCAAGACTCAAAAGTCATATGAACATTATGGAACAGAGTAACAAGCCATTTGGCAAAATGTAGATTTAAAAAAATAAACTGGTTAATTTAAGTTATAAGAGCTAGTTGGGCACAAGCCTAAGTGAGACTAACATTTCATACTTAATTAGAGGCCTTCATGTCATTATTCAAGAGCTAGTGGTCCAAAGAATGTCTGACTGACTTGCTCTCTCTCTCTCTCTCTCTCTCTCTCTCTCTCTCTCTCTCTTTCTCTCTCTTTCTGTGTCTCCTGCACCCCCGCACCCCCCCCCCGTGTGTGTGTGTGTGTGTGTGTGTGTGTGTGTGTGTGTGTGTGTGTGTGTGTATGATATATAAATGCTCTGGCATGTACATACACTTACCATAACTAAATGAAACTATATTTAATATATTCATTACATTATATAGTCATCATTTATGGGGTAAAAATCTCTTAAAACCTCAACAATTTTCAAACATACAGTGTATATTTTGATTGACTTGTCATCACTTAAACTTAGCTCTCCTGCTTATTCTAAAATCTTGTAATTTTTGACCAATATTTCCTACTCTCTACTCCCCACTATCATCTAATGGACATGATTGGGTTTTTAAAAGATCATTTAACATTTTTAGAATGTTCTGTGTTTTGTAAAGAAGTATTAATAGTAGCAAGCTCTCCACTCAGTAAATACTAACCAAGTTCTATAACTTGCTCAAATACTGGTTCATTTAGAGAGTGCTGGGATCTGAGTTGTATATAATCTGCTCTTTCTTTATGAGGAGAAAGCTGTAACTTCAGGGTTGAAAAAATTTATAGTAGGCAGCCCAAGACATCCAAGGTTAAATCTATCTTCTACTAAACGGTTTTCTCTAATATTTGTGCCTTAATGCAGGCAACTCAAAAAACAGAGATTGAAAAAAAATTCAAGCTTTCTTTTTAAAAAACAAATACCCAGGATCTCATGTAGTCCTGGTTGGCCTGGAGTCTGCTACACAGCTGAACTTTGAACTTTGAACCACTGATTTTCCAGCATCTACCTCCTTGGAATTACAATGGCCTCAAGAGTTCAAATCTCAATTAAAATGAATGGGAACAAAATCTTAATAGTTTTTAATAAAACAAAGCATCAGACTATCTCTCCAACCTTTCCTTCTATTCCTTCAATATCATCTTTTCCCTTCAAATGGTTTTGTTCAGAAGTCAATGCATTTCATTTATAAAATGTATTATGTGTTTGTGTGAACGCATGCCTACACACCACAGTGTTCATATAGAGGCAGGAGGTCCACCTGAAGGATGTCTGTTCTCTTTCTACTTTGAGGGCCTGAGGGACTGAACTCAAATCGTCAGGGAAGCACCTTGACCTGCTTACCCATCTCACAAGCCATGAAGTCAGCAACCTTCAGAAGCGTCTCAAGAAAGCTAGAAAATAAAAGTTAAATTTATATCAAGTAAATGATTTATTTCCATTGCCTCCCTCACCTCTAGTCCCATTTGGTTCTGTTGTACACACTGCCTCATCTCCCTGAATGTGGTTTGTCCACTATGTGTATATGTTACACTATTCCCGGGGAGACATGAACAAATATCTGCCCACCCCAGGAAGAAAACAAATGACAGACCAACGTGAGGTCTGAATAAATGAGCATCCGATGAGTGTTACTGGGTTACTTATAGGATCATAAATGCCTCAAAGCCCAGCCCAGCCCAGGTGATGGCTAACAAAAACTTGGAATCTGGGAAACACTTCATAACATGCAAACAGTCTAAGAGTTTGGAAAGTGTCTTTTCCAGGCAACTCATTTGGGCTTTCTTCCAAATAGCTTGGCTGGTCTCTATCTTTGCCATGTAGCTAAGCTGGCTGAACATTTTCTGTGCAGCTCCACTGGACTGAAACTGTCTCTCAAGCAGCCCTTACTGTGTATGTATGCTTGAAGAAAGAGCCTAGTTTCTGGTCAGTTTCAGGAACTTCTGGAGTTTAAGAAGCTTCCCTGTAGGATACAAAATGCCCCCCCCTTTTTTTTTTTAGAACAACTGGTATTTTACTAAACTTCCCTCCAAAATAGAAGGCTTGATCTCATAGGATAGTACTATACAATGTGGTGTCATTATAGCCAGTAATAAATGAGAAAGCCCTAAACAGTTTCAAAAAAAAAAAAAAAAATGGAACCATGCATGTTATCATCAGCAGTGGACTGCTGTCATTGTTGACATCTTCCTCCTCCTCATCTTCATTTTAAGTATAGTGGGGTTTTTGTTTGTTTGTTTTGTCTGGCCTTTACAGGCTCCAATTTTTCTATAGTTTGTAAAAATTCTTTTTCCTTATGTTAGGAATAAATTCTGTGAGCTTTGTTTGCTGATCCTTGGGGAAGGCACTGACCAGGGACAAAGTGGAGGGGAGAAGGTGGAGGGAGAACAGAACACAATGTTCCTTTGCTTCAAAACCAAAAAGAAAAAAAAAGACTCTGAATCGAACATAATTACACTCATGATATAATTTGAACCTTAAGACAATTCTTGGAGAGTGGAACTGTCCCATGCCAGATGGCTGATCTGCTCCTTGAGAATGCAGGAACAAACAGGGAGGAAGGTCATGGAGGCCTAAGTTCTCAGTGGGATCTGATCAGTCCCCATTCAGACACCGAATGGTCTCCCTCAATAATGACTGAATCCCACTATACATGGCCAGGCACTCCCTGGGCAGACCAGAGCTCCCAATAAGCAAATGGAAGTAACGAAGCAGCATTAGGAAGGAATCCAAGAAATTAATGAAGTTGCAAGACACTGGCCACAATCCACACTAGTTATGGGACTCCAGCAAGAAAACAAGCAAATCAGAGAATTGTAAAAAAAAACAAAACAAACAAACAAACAAACAAAAAAAAACCCTATGAACTTGGATGAGCTCCTGTCTGCCTTGGAACTAAAAATGAGTAAGTACTCAAAAACAAAAGTTAAGATTGTGAATAGCTAGCAAAAAAGATAACACAATTATAAACACTCCTTTATACAAGCATATGTTGGCCAGACCGCTAAGATGGTGGCAGCAGTGAAGAAAGCTTGAAACTGACAAGCAGCAGGGTCACCAGGAACCCAGCTGAGTTTTCAGCTCAAGCAGAAGAACAAAGGCTTCGAGTAACTTGAGAATCTTTTCTGAACCTTCAGGACGGTGTGTGAGAGAGGAGTACATCTTTGTCAGCATTAGTGACTAACAGTGACCTGAGTCTGAGGAAGAGTTGAGTGTTCACTAGGACTGAATGAATGAATATAAACATCCATGCCAGCCAGCACCTTTTCTTCTATAGTGTTTATGAGTTCACTGGCTAAGGGACAGAACAGAACAATGTGTAGTCAGTGGTCATAAACTAGATTCAAATTCAATTAGAGAGTAGAAGCTGAGCAGTGAACAATGTTCACAGGGCTGCTGCTGAGACCTGCACAGTCTCAGAAGTGCTTTTGCTTCCTGGGTGACACATACATTGGCTTAAACACTCCTAATAAATGTTTGGAAATTCTGAATTATCTCAATTTTAAAAAGTCAGTTTTGTCATGGTTTTCTTTCATGGAAGTCAGCATATGTACACGAGACTTCCTCCTTTAGTGGCTGCACCCACTGCCCCTAATTCTTTGTCAAGGAGATTCAGGTTTGAAGGCTGTTGGGATGTGTTACATGCACCACAAACAGAAGGAATGTAATTATATCTGGTTTCTACAACTCCTTTAGCCAGCAGGAATCCATAACCACATACATCCCCTGCTCTGAGACATGAGCTCTAGTTCTGAAATTTAGTAATGGCACAGTAGAAAGTAGTGTTTCCGAATGTCACCTAAGATGACCAACAGTGACCTCATATGTGAACGTGAGCACAAACTGCCCATGTGTTGGTCACACTGTGGCCAATTGCACAATACCACAAACTGCATAGTATACCATGATCAGAGGTTTATTTTCATTCATGGTCTGGTTTAAGGTTGAAGAGCTGTATCTGGTGATAGCCTTGTTTCTGGCGGAATCCCAAAGTGGCAAAAGATATCACATCATGAGAGACAAAAGACCTTGCTGAACAGGCTTTGTTACAGGATGACCTTTAAGACATCAATCTATTGATCACATGACTGGATTAACTAGTCCATGAGGACAGAACGTAGTCACAGCTAGTCTATGCATCAGTATGTGTGAAAATTAAATTTCAACATGCATTTTGGAGGAGAAAAAAATATTCCAATTACAGCACCTTAGTAGGTGCCAGCCAAACAAAGCATGTTATAATTCAACATTACCTTAGCCATAACCCAAGCATCCAGAAGTGACTGCAAACCAGGTAAAGAAAAATGCAAGCAACAGGGGGCATGGTCACAGAAGATTTCCATTAGCATATCTTGTCCTGTAAAGGAGCAAAAGTGCATGATGTGTGTGCCCCATTAAGCCCTCCTCCCCGAGCGATGACTTCATGACCTTCAAGAGAAACCCGCTTCTGGCTGTGATTTATTATTTGCTAATCTGTAAATATATCGTCTTGAAAAAAAAATGAAAGGGAAAATGGGGAAGAGTAAAGCAAGTGGGGCCATGCCCAGGGACCATAAGATGGTAGAAGTTGAGCATGTAGAACACAGTTTTGTTTTTTTTTTTTAACTTTATTTATTTATTTATTTGCCTTGGTGTTTACCTGGAACTGGAACTACAGACAGTTGTTAGCTGCCATGTGGGTGCTGGGAATTGAACCCTGGTCCTCTGGAAGAGCAGCCAGTGCTCTTAACCGCTGAGCCATCTCTCCAGCCCCTAGAACACAGTTTTTAAAACTCAAATAAATTTGATCCAAAATGAGCAAAAGTTAGGTCATCCATGCTCCCCTAAAAAGAGATGCACAAGTAATCAGAAAACAAACAAGGTTTGCAGCTGTAGGAAATAAACATACAAAGAGAGGAGGGAGCCTGGGGGAGCTGCTGCTAAAAACCATGTGTTACTGGACTTTTCTTCAACATAAATGATGCTCTATAAAGACAAAGGGGCAACAGAAATAACATTAAAGAGTGTAAGTATATATAAGCAATACACTGAAGAACAAAGCAATTGGAATAAAGCTAGTTGGTGCAACCACACTGTTGTGGTTTGGTTCCTAAATGGCCCATATGTTAATGGAGATTATGATACAGTCATATGATATAGGTGGTGGACTCTTAGGCAGTGGAGCCTAGTGGAAGGAAGCCACTGGAAATGTAAAAGGGATATGAGATCCTAGCCTCCCAGCCTCATTCATCTGTGTGCTGTGTGCTGTGTGCGTGTTTATGGACACTGTACTCCATTGGGTCTTATTTTTTAATGAAATGATGGCCTTTGGGTCCTTTTAGTGACACTAGCAAAAAATATAGTCATCACATCTCTTTTATGTGACTGGGGTAACAAGAGAGGCTCACTCCTAGGGAACCTGGGCATCTTGCATCATGTGTCTGGCTAGAAAATTATGTTTGAAGTTTCTGTCCCACCACCAATTCCTAAATGCCCAGCAACCATTTCCCAAATAATTAACGCTGAGGCTTAATATTATTTATAAATGCTCAGCCAGTAGTTTAAGCTTGTTGCTAACTTGCTGTTACACCTAAATTAATCCATAATTCTTATCTATGTTTAGCCACTGGCTTGGTACCTTTTCTCAGTCCAGTATTTTCATCTTGCTTCCTCTGTATATGACCGGTGACTGCATCTTTGCCTTTCCTCTTCCCAGAATTCTCCTAGTCTGGTCACCCCACCTATACTTTCTACCTGGTTATTAGCCAGTCAGGGTTTTATTAAACCATACAAGAGGGCTGGAGAGATGGCTCAGTGGTTAAGAGCACTGACTGTTCTTCCAGAGGACCTGAGTTCGATTCCCAGCATCCACATGGCAGCTAACAACTGTCTGTAATTCCAAGATCTGACACCCTTACACAGTTATATAAAATAAATGTTAAACCATACAAGTGACAAACCTTTACAGTGTACAAGAGCATTGTCCCATGGCAGGGTTGCCTGCTGGCATCTTCAAATCCCCTCTAGACTACACTGCCTTCAAAGATCCTTCCAGCCACATGTTCGTCCTTTCTCCCCACTCTTCTGTATGTCAGTAGGACCTTCCTCAGAGATCTGATTGGTCCTTCCTCATTTTCTGTTACAGGTGTCTCTCTGGATAGCCTCAGGCTATATTCTGGCAGTTTAGCCTGTTGTTTAACTACTCTGTGTAAGCAAACACTGCAGCCACTTGAGCAAACACTATATCCAAATTAGCAGCAGAGACCAGAACACTTTCTACCAGTTTCTTCTTCTCCATAATTTCTTTAAACCTGACATTTTTTTTTCCATCTTCCCAGACTTGACTCTGCCTTGGGCTGACTTGGCTTTTCCTGCCATCATCTCCAGCAAACCCAAACACACTAAGCAGAGCATAAGTTTGGGGGTAGCTCTGATCATCTGTGGGTCACAGGACATGAAGTCACATCTCAGTCAGCATATCCCATTTATTCACCAGTTTCAACCCTGGCCTCTTTCCCATTGCTGGTCTCCCCTGGTCTAGATGTGTGTGTGGGGGGGGCATGACACACACCTGGGGAAGTCTACTAGGGCTTGTCCATTCTCCCTCATGACACACACCTGGGGAAGTCTACTAGGGCTTGTCCATCCATTCTCCCTCATGACACACACCTGGGGAAGTCTACTAGGGCTTGTCCATCCATTCTCCCTCATGACACACACCTGGGGAAGTCTACTAGGGCTTGTCCATTCTCCCTCATGACACACACCTGGGGAAGTCTACTAGGGCTTGTCCATCCATTCTCCCTCATGACACACACCTGGGGAAGTCTACTAGGGCTTGTCCATCCATTCTCCCTCATGACACACACCTGGGGAAGTCTACTAGGGCTTGTCCATCCATTCCCCCTCATCCCGTTCTCACCTGGCAGTCATCTGTGAAAGGAAAATTTATAAATCATTCAAAAATAAATTAATAAAGATGTCCTGCCCATCCAAGCTCATCCAGAAAAAAAGGCATGTTCACTGGTGATACTACCACCCTGTAGCATTCTCTCCATACTTCCCCTCCCTTGCTCCATCCTGTCCATTTCAAGTTTCTTCCTCTGGGTCCCAGAAGCCACCTTCCAGAGCACAGAGTAAGGTGAAGCCAGAAATCATTGCTCTCTCAGCCACCACTAAGTACTGCTGTCTCTCTTAAACCCCGATTTTTCAGACGAGGAAGCTGGAATGCTGAGATAGAAACTAACTCTGTCCAGACACAGCTAATAAGAGGCAGGCACACAGTTAGAATCCAGACCACCAAGGTTCCAAAGCTATTCACTGAATCACTGCACTCTTCCTGTGAGAAGGTCCTGAGAGGAAGGTCCCCAGAAACAGAGGATTGGAGATGATCTGGCTTTAGTACGCAGACACTGTTAGTGCCAGGTCCATTCTCCTTCCAACTTAAATTCCAAAGAGAGTTCAGGTAGCCTGTCCTTACAAGTCAACAGCTTCTCCCCTTCTCAGGCTGACCACCAAGTGGGGAGAGAGCCCCACTGGAGTGTGGGTGGGCTGAAGCACTGGAGACAATGTTCCAGTAGTGGATCATGTGTCCTCTGAGAGAAGATCACTTGCCCCTCCTCCATCTTCGAGGACTGCAGTGGTAATTCTTGTCCTGGATGCTTCTTTACATGGTGATCAGGTATCTGCTCGGTATTCCTCCCTTCTGTATGCAGCTTCCCTATTCTTGACCTGCACAGGATCCCCTTCCATGCCATGACATATGTGCATACATGTACACTACACACACACCTAATAATAGTAACAATAAAGAACAAATGGTGAGGATATAGGGAAAGTCCCATCAAGACATAATTATCATCTAATTATCTGAGTGTGACAATGGACTTTTCTTTTTGAGATGACATGACGTCACCAGCAGAATATCTTCTGCAATCATGGCAACACAATAAACAGAAAATATATTGACATCTGTGACATGGTGATCATTTCCTTGGATAGGGGAACACAGTAGGGTCAGTGTGGTGAAACTAATGTTACAAAGTGATGACAGATTATTGCAAGAGTCCAGTGAGCTATCAGATAGCAATGTTAACGTTGCCTCATGGAAGGAAAGCGACTGTTACCAGTCCTTGCCGTTGCATGGCTCTTGCTGTGAATAAGACATGTGATCAAGGCTGAACTGTCTTCTTAAGGGAAACTCAAGATGGACTGTGCAAGAGGAAAATCTTAATATGCTCATTTTCTTCTATGTGCTACAGGTGACATGCTTCCTTAATAAATGTAATCTGCTGTTGAATATAGGGGTGCCATGGATGGACCCTATATTGTGATGGATGAACAAGAGACTATATATTGCAATTTCTCAAAGTACATGTATAAAATATAGTTTTAAAGGGGCTGAGAAGAACCGTGTGGCCACTACTCTGGGTGGCATTCAAGAGAGGCTGACCTGTTTGTCCTGAAGGAACTTTCCTATATAAGGGAAGATTTGGTAATAGGAAGCAGACATGCAGAAGATATCTTCTATGATAGCCTCTGATATGGCTAGGACAGTTATACAAGAGCTGTTTAGAGTTGCTACATCCATAGAAACAAAGATCGGCTGTCGCTGAGGCACAGAGGGAAGGGGAGAGGCATGCACAGTAGTTGTAATGTTGGTATTAATTGTCAGCTTGACAGAACTTAGAATCACTTGGGCAGATTGCCTGTGGGCGATTATGTTGATTGGACTTAAACCTGTCCACTGTAAGTGGAGTCATTGTCTGCCTAGCTGCCTGGACATAAGTAGAGAAAACATGCTAAGCAATAGCACACATGTATTTCCCTTCTGTCTCTGACTCTGGATGCAATGTGACCAGCTACTCCAAGTTCCTGCTGCTTTGTGTTCCACAATAGACTTGAACTGTGAGCTAAAGTAAGCTCTTTCTCCCATAAGCTGTTCTTGTCAGGGTATTTTATCAAAATAATAATAATTAAAAAAAAACAACAAACAGCTAAGGCCCAACTTGGTATTGAGAGTGGAGTTGTTGCTGAGATAAACCTTCCCATTTTGGAAGACATTGGAACTTTGTATTGGAAAAACTCTTGAGTGCCAGAAGCAGAGCTTTGAGGACCATATGTCAAGAAGAACACTGAGAAACAGGGACAGTGGTGGCCTGGCTCATACAATTTCAGAGGAGGACAAAGACTGTATGAGGAACTAGGGTAAGGATTGTTCATATGACGTTTTGGCCAAGAAAATAGTTTCATTCTGCTCACATCTTGAGAACTTGAGTGAAATTGAATTTAAAGATAACACACTAATTATTTTTCACAAGAAGAACAGTATTTGGGCTGGTGCTGAAGCCACCAGCTTAACTGATAAAGAGAGCAGCACCATTGTAGAAATATCTTCTCCACTGCGCTGGGAGAAAGGGGAAAGCATCCTGAGGATAACTCTGCCATTAGAGACGGCAGCTCTAGAAAACAAATAGAACCTGGCAGCAACATCTTTTCTACTATTTTTTGAGGCATTTAAAATGCAATATTGAGGGGCCTTGGCGAATAGCGATAGCCAGGCAAGTGTGACAAAGTTGGGGACATTGTGTGAAGCTGGGAAGGTAAAGTCTAAGTTACTGTGGAGCCCCAAGGATGCTGGAGATGACAGGACCACAGGACATCTTCCAAGGAGGCTTCAGGTCTTGAGTGAAGCCGGCCCAAGAGAGAAACTACATGTAATGAGGAAGCAGAGCTGGAGGGGCCACACTATCCAAGTCTTTGTAACATGGTAATTATATTACAAGCCTCAGATGGCAGACATGGAGTTGCAGAACTTTATGTTTGTCATGCTATAGTTTGGTCTATTTAATAATTTAAATAGGGTGCAATGGAAATACAGACTCACTAATACAGAGTCAGGTAGAGCCACTGCTGATCCAGCTGCCATTCTGTCCAAGGACTATGGGGACCAACTTCAAGCTGCTCTTTGCCATCTGATGAGCGCCCCTCTTCTTCATCTCCTAACTGTCACATTCTCAGGGAAGACCACTCCCTAGGGCTTGTTACCCCAAAGCCATTGCCTGAATGGAGAAAATCCTCACAACACTTCCCCTTTTTGTCTAAATAAAAGGCTTCTAATCCTAACATAAAGCTATATAAATAAGAGCAATTATCAAATATTATCCAGAAGAAAAAAAGGTAATAACATAAACAAGAAAGGAACTACAACCAACAAGAACAACATCAAACAAGAAACATATTCTGAATGTCTAGATCACAGGTAATTGGAAATTTACAGAGATTATTCCCATAGCTGTCCTATCGGGAAGAGTGTAAGTCTTGTACCTAATATTCCCTTAGCTAAGATATAAGAGGACTGTAAGTGTAGTTTTCAACTACATCAGAAACCTGAGAAGGAAAATAACATTCCCTGAGTAAGCAGGAAGTATGAGCAAGTGACTTACAAAAACTCAAGAAATGACAGAAACAGCTGACTGCATGGATAGTCATTCAAAGTTTCTCTGGATTATTGGGGCATCCAGTTTTGGCTATAGGCCTAGAATATCTGACAAGACCATTTTCAGAAGCGAAAAAATTTGAAAGACTGCCCTACTCTGTCTTGGCAAGGTTCAGCAATTGCTATTCCTAGCATCTTGTTTGTCTGGATTGGAAAGCGTGATATTGTCAGTAGTCAAGGCAAGGTCAGTTCTTTGCCCAAAAGGCCAGTTATGCCAAAAAAAGACAGGCTCCATATGGAGTGTTTTCCATGTCCAGTGTCCTCTCGGGTGTTGATCGGTGCTGCCAGGAGTGGTTGTAGCAACAGAATTCTAAGTTATTAAAACTGTTAAAAGCTGCCAGGCAATAATGATGCACAACTTTAGTCCCAGTACTCCAGGGACTCTAGGTGGATTTCTATGAGTCTGAGGCCAGCCTGGTCTTTAGAGCAAGTTCCAAGACAGCCAGGGCTACACAGAGAAACCCTGTCTTAAAAAAAATTAATGTCATATTCTCTAGATCTTTGAAGTGTTTAAAGTTTACGTATCTTTGTGGAACATATTTCTGTGTAATCAGGAAATCTATCAGGTCTATAAGTTTGACAAGCATAAGTGACTATTAACCCATGTGAAGTGTGAACCCACTAAAGTCTATTTAATAATTTCTTAAGGGATGCAATGGAAGTACAGACTCACTAATACAGAGCAAGGTAGAGCCACTGCTTATTCAGCTGCCATTCTGCCCAAGCATGAGACCCCTCTTTCTCAGCTCTCAAATGGTTAAACAGACAAGAACACACCCTAGAGCTTGTTACCCTAAAGTTACTGACTGAATGAAACAAATTCTCACAACAACACATTTGTGAGTGTATGGGGACAATTATGGAAAATTATATCTTAAAAGTGATGTGCATGGGTGTCAAGCTGTCAATTTTTTTTTGTTTGTTTGTTTATTATATATACAGTGTTCTGCCCACATAGACAGAAGAGGGTACCAGTTCTCATTATAGATGGTTGTAAGCCACCATGCGATTGCTGGGACTTGAACTCAGAACCTCTGGAAGAGCAGTCAGTACTCTTAACCACTGAGCCATCTCTCCAGCCCTATTAAGCCCTTCAAGCTGTCAACTTGCCAGAATCTAGAATCTCCAGGGATAAGCACCTCTGGGCATGCCTGTGGGAGGTGTATTAGCTGAGATGAGAAGATACAGGCACTGTGAATATATAAGTGGAGAAAGAATGCTGAGTGGTAGCATGCATGTATTCACCCCTCTCTGCCTCAGCTGTGACATGGTTAGAGCTGCTCTAGCTCCTAATGCTCTGCTGCCACCACTTACTCCCTTTTTATTGAGTTTGTCACAGCATTTTATAGTTTCACTTTCACAAGACAAAAATATTTTGAGATTACTTCTAAAGATAATAGGTATATAACTCAACCTTTCTACTCTGTATGCTTTGAAATGGTTAAGACGATAAACTCTGTTATACTTGATTCACGGTAATAAAAACAGTAATTAGAAAATAGTATGAAAGTGGTTGCTCACCTCCTTTCCCCTTTCCATGAGGGCAGCGACATTATCTGCACCATCCTCATTCATCATCCCATGTCTAAGCACTTTCACCTCCTTTCAGGGTGTCACAGACGATTCATCCAGCACAAGAAGACAGACCTGACTTCCCCAAATCTAATGCTCTCTCCACTCACATGACCAGGTGAAATCTACCATTGTCTTCCCATGAAGTCAAAGATCCCAGTGTCATTCCAGTCTCTCTGCCCACCCCCTACTTTGCATCATTAAACAAGTCTCCTTCTAAAATATCTCTAGTCTCTCTCTGCATGACTACCATCTTTACTCACACCCTGTCCCTCCATGTTTGTCTCACAATGGCCTCTTTATCACCTCTTTCCAGTAGGGCATTAGACTTTCAACCTGAGGTTCAGGGTTCAAGTCCCTGTTCAGCACCTTAAATCCTACAACAAAAGATTAAATTGATCCATATCTAACACAATAAAAACTAACAAACTCCAAAATTAAACCATACACACACTGGATTCTTGCCAAGCCTTTGGGCATAGACATTTTAAAAATATTACTAAAATAATTTTTAAACTACAAATCAAAAATAGAGATAAATATGATTACATTTTAAAAAAACTGTATGAGCAATGACCCATGATTACAATATTAAATGAAAGAAGGATGCAAACAATATATTTGAAAAGAGATATGAAAATAACTTTTAACCACATGAAAATATATTTAAACTCACTTATAATTAGGAGAATGCAAATAAAAACCACATCTGATCTATCCAAATCACAATAATTTAAAATTAGTAAAGACTATTGCTGAGACTCTGGGAATGTGTACTACAGAGCCCAGAGAACTAGAGAGTCCGCAGCCTGACTATCTGCTAGTACTGACCTTTTGACTCATGTATTTTTAGAAATCTGCCTTGAAGACACTTCAACACTATGAAAAGTGCTTTTGTAGACTTTGTTATAAAATGAGTTATAACTGAAAAGTCCTAAAAGGGGCTAGAAAGGTGACTCAGGGGTCTAGAACACTTGTTGCTCTTCCAGAGGACAGAGAAACAGCACCCATAGCCATAATTCTGCTGCAGAGGCTCTGTATGGGCACCTACACACGTCACACACACACACACACACACACACACACACACACATACACACACACACCACACACATACACACACAATACAAACACAGATTTAAAAATAAAAACAGAGGAAGCATTGTAAGTACTCATGTACAGCAGCATATGTTGAATAATCTATGAAGCATCCATATAATGGAATATTACACAGTATTAAAGCATAATGCTAAACATATCTTCTAACTGTAGTTTTCTATCAAATTTTTATATTTCATCAGTTGTGACAAACATCTCTAAATATCATTTGTGTTCACCACTAATTTAGAATGTGGTAATTGGACCTGACACTGGGCCTAAGTACTGTGTTTTATACAACACTAATACATTTGCATGTATTAGCATATCAAAATAACTATAATTTTGAAAACTTTATTTTTGAAACATGGTATCTTTACTAGCCCTGTATGTTTTATTTCATACATTAAGCAGTATTCAGAGAGCCAAGTTAAAGTTTTCATTAGGCTATCAAGTGTTTTAATGATAACAGTAAAATAAAAATAAAAAGCTTTTTAAAAAAGCTATCTGTGAACTGATCAGTATGGATCATATGTGTGAAAATCAAACTTGTATATTCTATAGCATATTACCTTTTATATTAAAAAGCAACAAAAAGATAATCAAGCACAAGTATATCTATTTGTGCAAAAGAAATGTAAACTAATGAGACATGCACTGAAGAGATTGGTTCTCTACAGAAAACAGTTAGGAATCAGGCCACAAACACAGGAAGAAATGGGAGGGGGTGTGATATCTCTGAGTGTGCCTTTGACTCTTACGACCACAGTAGTATTTCCTGCTCCTCAGAAGAAAAAATTCTCAAGTTGATTTAGAAAACATGATTTTTGACTTTCTAGCACAAGGCTAAAGGATAAAGAAATACTATAGAAATATTATAAACTAGTTTTAAGAGATTTTATTCTAACAGGATACTAGAATTGCATAGAACTGGACAAATTAACAATTGTAGGTAAAGAGTCAAGTCTTTCTCTGTTAGAGAAAGATGTCACAAATAAGGAGAGAGGGGTAGAAACCAGACTGTGGAGTTGGTCTGGAACCACATGCATGTTTACATATGTATATGGGACAGGTAGTCAGAGGTAGACATACATACATACATAGACACACATACATAGACCCTGACAAGTCCCTTTCTTTGCTGGAAGGGCCTAGAAGCAGTAAAGCCCTTGTTGCAATTAGCATACCTAGTATTTTGTCCAGGTCTCCAATTCTGATTTCCAAACATTATGCTCAGATATAAAGAACTATTCTCCTTGGAATCCAAGATTGGGGCAAGCACCCACAATAGATGGAGCTGTGTCAAAGAACATGGAATTCACCAGAAAGCTTTCAGTACTCAATGCTGAGATTATCTTGATCAAGAAGGTGTGATTACATCAGATTATGATCCATAGGATAAAGCAAATATCATGGTTTCTACAGCAAATATTAAGTAATTTAGAGAAGTATAGAAGGAGCTAGAGGCAGGAAAGGAGGGTAGATAAGATCATATTCATCATGTACAGGTACAAAATTCTTAAAAACAAAAACAAAAAAACCCCAAAAACCTCAGTAAATAAATGGGGAGAAGTCCCAATAACATGTGCAGACAGAATGGGATGGGGGAAAAAGAGACAGAAAATAACCATAAAACCAACTCAGATATTGCTGCATGCTAAAATCAGTGGATGGAAGTTGGAAAATCAGAAGGATATTTGCACATTGCTAAAATATCTACCCGAACATACTCTTTTATATCATATTTATATATTACCATTTTATATTTATATATAACCTTTTATTTATATATACATATATATAGAACACTTTCATTACTAGTATAAAAGTAAGATAATTTCTCTGAGAAAACTGTAGGCACCACCTCATCCAGCAACCATGTCTTACACCCCTAGTAATGGGCATAGCTTCCTCTGATACATGGACCAAAGTAGCACCCTTGGAGTATTCCTGCTCAGAATGCTTATGAGCTTCTCAACTTGGGGAAATGCCAGACAAACCCAAATTGAGGGACATTTTACCCAGAGACATTAATAGTCTTCAAGAAGGTAAGGAAAGACCATGAAATTCAGAGTAGAAGAAACCAAGAAACACAGCTACAGCCTGTGTGGGACCTGGGACGGAACTTGGCAAAGAACTTTAGTACAAAATCAAATGAGGTTCTTAATCAACCGCATCTGCTCCAACTGGAAATCAACAGTAAGAAAAGAGGGAGAGATGGCTCAGAGGTTAAGAGCACTGACTGTTCTTCCAAAGGTCCTGAGTTCAATTCCCAGCAACCACATGGTGGCTCACAACCATCTATAATAACATCTGGTATCCTCTTGTGTATTTTGTATACATAATAAATAAACAAATCTTTAAAAAAAAAAAAAAGAATAAGCAAGGAATGGCTCTTCTGCTGTAGGAAGCCCTTGGACCTTGAATCCCAGAGGCTTACAGGCTGGGTCGAGAGCTTATAGCTCCACGCCCTGAGAAGCAGAGGTATTAGAGGTCAGAAACTCCTGCTTCAGGTGCTTAGTTTGGAAACTCACTGCTCCAGCTTTTCTGTCCATGGCTCAGCACTCTGCAAACGTTTTAACCTCTGGTTCTCAGCAATGGCTTTTGGTAGCAGCTTCGTGTATCAGTTAATGCTATACTATCAAGCCTTGGGTGTTGGGACTCTTGGCCCCTAATAGTGGCTACAGTTTTATAGTTCTCAGGCCTCTGCCTCAAAGCTTGGCAGCTCACAGGAGCCCTCTGCGCATTCTTCACCAACTCAACTGCCTCGGATCCCCCTATTTCTGACCCCAGGTGTCCTAGGCACCTCTTTAGCTGCTTCTCACCACTTTTGAAAGTTGCTGCCACTGGCATTAATTGCTGTGACCACTGACTCAGCCTGCTGGACTCCTGGTAAAGATCACAAGCAGACAATAAAAGAACACCTGGGTGTTGTATGGTATTTTGTTTCTGTTCTGACAAATAAAGCTTGCCTGGAGATCAGAGGGCAAAGCTAGCCACTAGTTAACTACAGAGGCCAGACAGTAGGGGCACACATCTTTAATCCCAGCACATGGGAGGAGGAAGCAGGAAGACCGGGGGTTCAAGGCCATCCTGGGGTACTCTAAAAGGAGAAACAGAGTTGGGCAGTGGTGGTGCATAGGAATATAAGGCAGGTAAAGACAGGATCTCTCCCCACTTGGTCTGAGGATTTGGAGAAGTCTCAGTGGCTGCTGCTCTGCTTCTCTAATCTTTCAGCTTTCCACCTTGATATCTGACTCCAGGTTTTTATTGTTAAGACTAATTAGAATCATGCTTTACTTGGGAGCAGACTTGATATCAAGATCCAGTAAACAGTCTTGTAGCCATGTTTAATTTCTTTACACAATTTACTACGCTGGTTGGGAAGTGTTAGCTAGCATTAAGGAGGTTTCATGAAGGGGCTACAGGGATGCCCTGTGTACAAAGTTGACAGCTTTGTTTTAAGTTTAAATTATTAATACAAATGAACTAAATGAGAGTTCTCTCTGATCCCAACTGCTCTCTGTAAAATCAGCGTGTTGAGTCAGGATTCTAACAATCCAACTGGACATGAAAAACATAAGTGAGATGCCACAACCACTGAATAGACACTCTTCCTAAAATTGCCAGTGTTCCCAGTGGAGATGCCTGTCCAATGCACTTACAGTACTTTGAAATGAAACAAATTCCATCTTGAGCCTGGCAAAATGTCCTGGGCTCAGCTTGATACACTGTTGGAAGGTTACATACCACCAGAAGTTAAAGCCTGTTTGGTTCTCAATCACTTCCAGCATCTGGTCATATGGATTTTCATATTGATAACTGCAATTTATGGAGCCCCTGTTTCTTGTGGGGTATGTCAAACTGAGTAGATGAAAATGGCTAGTTCCTGAAACTCAGGAGCAGAACTTTATTGATGATTTCATTTTTCCTGGACAAGGGTTCTGGGACTTGGAAGTCAAGCATTTGGAGTCAAGGAGTGTAAATCCAAGAATCCCTTTAGATCTTAGCACACAATTCTTCTTTTCACATATGACATACCAAGGAAAGATAATTTTCAATGGTCTTACTCCTTCACAGTTGTATCTCAAAATAGACATAACATGGGAGAGGTGGTAAAACCATAGACAGATTCTCAGGCTCCATTTGAACCAAAATCTGTTAAAGTTGTAGGGCAGGGCAAGATAGCCAACCTATCAAGCCTGGTTAATGTCCTAGATGAAAATATCTGGGAAGGATCACAGAGCTACCTAAGTAACTGGAAGCGTTTTCCCTGACCACCATGTACTGTACACATTGCACACTGAAAGAAATGCCCTTGTTACCTCGTTCCTGTGGTTTGTCCACTGAGGAGGGAGAGTTCTAGAACAGCAAATTTTAATCTTTTAGTCCTCTGGCTCAATTGAGGAACTGTTTTTATACAACAGTGCCATCTGCTGGGAAGTTATGGGCTACTCTACAAACCATCAGTTTTCTTCAAAGTGAGTTTTTGATTCATTTATGTATATATGGGTCATGAAATTGAAAGGAGACATGTGGGATCTGGGAGGGATTAGAAGGGAAGTGAAGACGTAGGGGGCGAATTTGATAAATTCTTTATCTGCATGTATGAAATTCTCAAAGAATAAATTAAAAATTAAAAAAAAACTATGGGGTTTCTATCTCCAATCTCACACTGCTATTAACAGCTATTTTTATTAACACATATATTTACATATATCAGATCCCTCATCAATTTCTGATGCATGAAAATTACATACATTTTTTTTACTGGGGGACCAACTAGAATTTCTTCTTTGTAAAAGGAGAAGAATATTTAGAGAACCAATCAAAAGTAAATAAAGTTACCCCAGTTCTCCTGCTGAAAGACAGCTACCCTTTGACGTCTCTTGATGTCTGATTTTTTTACAATGGTAGAATCATATTCTCTGTCTTGCTCTCCAAGTGGCTTCTTTTACTTACAGAAGCAATGTGTTGTACAATACAGCTTTCCTTCAGTCTCACAGGGGCAGCAGGGCCTTGAAGCTGCCCTAAGCAGGAAGGTGGGTCTTTGGTGGGTCTTTCTCCACTTGGGTAGCCTTAAAATTCAGACTATTAATAAGAAGTCAAAAGAACAAGCAGATAAATATTTACCAGCTCTCTGGGTTATCCAGCCATCCTTTACATAGATGAGGGAAGAAAGGTAGAGGTGAGATTGAATAATAGAACAGAAAATAAAAATGTAAGGTTCAAGAAATTTCTCTGCTCACAGATGTGGCTTCTTTGTAGCACTTTAAATATTAGCTCGTGATGACTAAACTGGAAAAGAAGAATCCTATTTTTAAGGAGGCTGTGTAGATCCTAGTAGTTATTTTCAATGCCTCTGTTTTGCATAGAAGACTCCATAAACGGTGAGCCAGCCAATGATTACCTCCTAAACTGCTCTAAATTCTAAGGACACTGTTCTAATGAAAGGTTACTCATAGCAAGGGCTCTCACCTATGAGTCTCAGATCCTGAGTGATGCCTTTCTTGTTTAAGTACTTGCTTACTGGGAACACATTGCCTACATGCCTGCAGCTCTGCAACAGTTATGTTTTTAAGGCATGTGCTGTACTGTCTGCTTCTTGTGTGTGTACGTTTGTGTGTGTGCACACACACCACAACATGCATGGAGAGACAGAGAACTTTAGATGTTAGCCCTCACTTCTCTACTTTGTTCAGAGACAGGAACTTTTGTCACTGAGTAAACTATGAGGTCCTGGAGAGTCTCCTGCCTCTGGCTCCTATCTCCCTATGGGGGTATTGAGATTCAGAGCTTGCATTACAGAATTTTATGTGTGAATTCTGGGATCCAACTCAGACTATGAGTCTTGCACAGTGAGCACCTTTACCCATGGAACTGTCTCCCCAGCCTTGATAGATACTTCTTTGACACATTTTAGAGCTCATTACTGACTTACTTTAATCTGAAGCCTTACTTGGAGAATAAAGACACCATTAGAACATCATCTGTGTGTTGTAGTATGTTTTTTTTGGCTTGGTTGGGTTTGGAGATTTGTGACTTGGCACACGTGTGGTGTCAGTGGTGTGGAGCCTGGTTTGTGTGTTTGTAGCTTTTGTCTTTTAAAAGAAATGAATTATATGTTTATATATTTTATATTGTTTGGCCTATATTTTAAGCACATTATTAGTTAGTTTTTTTAAAATTAATTTATTTTTATGAATTTATTTATTATGTGGCTTGTAGCCCGTGGCTCACTTGAATTTTTATATGTTTTTTTGGGGGGGGACAGATGGCGACTAGTAAACTAATCTGTGTGGGAAAATAAGCTCTAACATGTGACAGCAAATTCACCTTTCAGTGTATTTTCTGGAGACCACTCTGTCTGTACTTAAGGCTCAGTCCAGTGAAGGAAGCCTCAGAGATGGACAGCTGCATCTCCTGTGCTGCAAAACAGAGACGGGCATCTTCTACCTTCTATGATGTATTTTTCTTACATTCTGTCTTGGTTTGCTTTTGACCAGGTTAATGGTCAAGGCTATGAATTTGGAAGCTGTGATTTGACTCCAGTCTCTGTTTCTAAAGACTATGAAGCAAGTTGCTGTTCTCTCTCTATCAAACAGCCTCATCCATAAAGTAGTAATAGTGTATTATCTCACAGAGTGGTTAAGGTGTTTAAATGCATTTGTAAAGTACTTGGGAGGATGCCTGGCACATTGAAAACCCTAGTATATTTTAGCTACTATTGACTCCATGGCAGTGACTCATGTATTAATATTTACTCCATGTCTGCCCAAACACCAGCAAAGTGTATGGTGAACAATGGCAGGGCCAGAATCAACAACTTCTATTTTATAGGTACCTACTATAGGCCAGACACATAAGTATTTTATCTCATTCACTGTTTCATCTCCATTTCAAAGAAGATGAACTGAGTCTCAAAAGAATTAAGTAACTTTCCTAAAGTCACACAGCCTACAGGTGACAAAGGCTGGTTTAAAAGTGGGGACCCCCCATTGCTGACATCTGTGGATCTTCCACCTTCCAACTGTATAATAACACACTACACCGCTTCATCTGCTACAGTAACAATCATTTGGCTCAGGGTTCAGGGGATGCATTTCTAGTTACAACCTGTTAAAATTTTCCTTTAAATCCATAGAGTATTGTAAGATAGTGTGCCCTTTAAGTGTCTGTAAGCATGGAGTGCCAGACTTTGTGTTGGGCCTGGAGAGCCAGTGGTGAACATGCTACTGTCCCAGTGGTTTAGCTGATCCTCAGCCAGTGCTGAAGCCAGATGACTAATGAGTAATCACAGTACGTGATGGACGGTGTTTCCTATAAGATGTTGTAGAAATATATTTCTTGGGAGGCACACCAGACTTGTCTTGTGAGGTAGACTGTCAGAGATCTAGGCCTTATTACACTCATAGAACTCATAGCACACGCTTCTTATCTGGCTAGCATCTAACATGAATTTGAGACAATACTATATTCTCTAGAAGTATGCTGTGATGGTTTTGCTTGTTTGTTTTTGCAGATGAGACAGCCAAAGCTTGGGTAAGTCTAGATAGGTGCCTAAGATAACCCAGCCACAAGGGATTTCTGATTTGTCTGGCAGATCTTCTGAGGCCACAGGCCACTCACTCCATCTTCCTGTCCTAGCCTTCTATTGCTCTGTGTTTGAAGAACAGTAATCCATATGGAAATTCTGCCTTCCTACCTGACTGGATTTCATTGTCTTATTTGTTTTAACAAACACATGTAAACACATGTAAACAATCAAGTTTTCTTTCCTTTTTATTTATGTGTGTGTGTGTGTGTGTGTGTGTGTGTGTGTGTGTGATGTATGCCGGTGCACGTGTATGTGGGAGACAAAGACTAACTTCCAGTATTATTCCTTAGCAGTCATCAGCCTTGACTTTGGAGAAAAGTCTCTCACTGGGAGCTAGGGTTAGGCAATGTGGCTAGTGAGTCTCAGAGATCCTTATGTCTCCACCTCACCAGGGATAGGTTTTCAAGAGTGTACAACTATGTCTCGCTTTTAATGTGGGCACTGGGAATTGAACTCACAGTCTCATGCTTATGCAGCAGGCACTTTACTGACTAAACAGTCTCTCAACCTCCATATATAAGCCCTTTAAACAAAGTTCTATTCGGAAGCATCATGCTCATAAACTAAACCTATGGATTGTACCTTTTTCTAATTTTACAAAGTGACACGTGTCTTGTGGAGTTTCACTTTTGTGGCATGATACACATATAAAGTTAGAGAAGCCATTCAGTTTATGACTGATTTAAGTGAATCCAGAGTCTCACATTTTCTAAAGTCTCCTGGAAGATGAGTGTGGGGTACACAACTATAACACAAGCTCCTGGAAGGCTGATGCAACAGGACTCAGAGTTCAAAATCAACATGGGCTACATATAAGACATTACCTGCGAAAATTAGCTAAATAAAATCCTGATATAAAGCACTGGAACTTTGGAGGGTTGTATGCAGAAAAAAAATAATATTGACTAGGTTCCTTAAGACATCTATGGGGATGTAAATTACTCAAAGCCCTTCTGTCAATGTGAGCTGTCACCAACTAGCTGAAGAGCTGCCCAGAAGGAAGGACACTGGAGCTTGTAGGGAGCTGTAGTTAGCTGGAAGACAATGGGCACAGCATGATGAACACAACACCAAGTGTGGTAACCAGAAAACCACACAGACAAATCCTTTTATGGGCATAAGAGGGATGAGCTCCTCCTGGCTCACTCTCTTCTGCTGTTTCCTGCTTCTAATCCACATTCCACCCTCTTCCTTCCAGTTTCAAATATCCCAGCATGCACCTGTGAACAAGTGGAACAAATACCTCATAGGCTCTGAGAAATGTACTCCACTTCTTGCTTCCAGGCTCCTGAACATGTACCTTCTTCCCCTGGTATATCTTTAGCACAGACTCTTCTTTATCTCTGGCTTCTTACTCTTGTATTCAAGGATAATTCACCTTCAGATTCCAACAAGGATTTCTTCAAGCCCTCTCCAAAAGGACCAGGGACATGGGGCTCGAAAAATGGCTCAGTGGATAGTGCTTGCCATGCAGGTATGAGCATTGGAGTTTGGACACCCAGAATTCTCATAAAAGCCAGCTCAGCACCTGAGAAACAGAGACAGGGAGTCCCCCTGCCCAGCTAGACAAACTGGAATTGGTGAGCACTGGGTCCAGTGAAAGATTCTGACTCAGGAAATAAAATAAATAAAGTAAGGCACAATCCAGAAAGACAGCTTTGAGCCTCCATACATGTACGTATATATGTGCTCACAAACCTACATATATCTTGGGCCCACAGACATGCAAACCTGTACTCACACATACCACACACCTACACATGAAAGACAAAAGTTTATTCTTTGGTTGAACTGCTGTTTTCATAATTGACGCATGTCTGTTTCCTCAATAATTATACCCAACATTCAGAGGTTACACATTGTGTCTTGTCTGGTTTGTGCCCATTTTATTTGGATGATGACTACTATAGGATTCTTAATGAATAGATTGAGGGCATTAAATTACAGGCAAAGGATGGTTGCACACTCAAGTCAGGTGAGAAAGGAGACTCTTCAAGGCATCATGAACTACTCATCATTTAAAGATACAAGGATTTCAAGCTTCACAAAAGAAAGATCTCAGAGGCCATGACTCCAGGAAACTGGTCCAGTGATGTCTGCCAAGTGTAGGCTGTTCCTTATGCATCACTGACACTACAGATGAAAAGAATTTGGGGGTGTGCATTAGTCAGCTTCTGTTACCGTAACTTTACACAAGACAGTTTATGAAGAGAGGAGGTCTTGCTCCTATTTGGAGGTTTCCAGTCTGGATTGGGTTGGCCCTCTTGCTGTGGTGAGGCAGCACATTTGTCAGGAATCTGAGTGAAGGGAAGCCAGTTCACTCCATAAACAGCAAGCAAAAGGGGAGCAGGAAGAATCCGGTCCCACTTTCACCTTCAAGGGCCCCACCCAGTGACTAAAAGAACTCTTCCCATAGGGCCCCACTTCAAAGCTTCTCCCACCTCCAAGCAGGACCAAGCTGAGAATCAACCTGCAACAGAGTCTTTGGGGAACATTTTAGAGCCAGGCTCTGGCAGCCAACACTTTCATAAGTAGCACTTAACAGATTTCTTGAAAATGAGAATGTGGCTTCAGAGAGGCAAGAAACTTAACAAGAACATTCCAGACACTGGACTGGATGTGGAGAAGGACAAACATGGCTCCCTTTGGGCTCCTGCCAGCTACTGAGTTCTAGCCCTTCTCTGTGGACAAAGGCTGAGGGGGAAAGGACCTCTTTATGCTCAAGACCCCCATGAACTTGATAAGAGAGAAAACAGAAATAGCATTTTTCTCTGACTCCCATTAGAGAGCTGACATCTCTTAGCTTGGCCAAGTCTGAGATGCTAGAAGACAGACCACTCCTGTCTCCTTCCTATTGTTTGAATATCTATTTTCAGGTCACAGAAAACTGGGACCAGGGGAAGTTTCCCTGAGGCACGCTCCTATTATGAACCATCCCCACCCCCAGCTCCTACCAACAGACTAGCACACGGTGTGCTTGTGGCTTTAAATTCTCCCACTCTCTGCTGGCGGTGCCTTTACTGCCTGCCTCCGGGGAAGTGATTATTGCAAATGTGCATGATTTTATCCACAATATACAGTATCGTGTGAAGCTTGCTTTTCTTGCCTTCAGCCTTTTCTTTCTTGCAATTTATTTTAATACGTTTGGAGTTATTATCCCAAACATTAGCCAGCTGGCCCGCTGGGGTCTCCTTTGCTGGATTCTGGGTCTCTCTTTTTCTAATCCTCTCTTCATGGATAATCCACTCTAATGTTTCTCGGGTTTGGCGATTACTACCTGTTGACTGGAAATTCACTTTGTCCTGTGTAGGTGGCTCTAATTGTTCGGTAATGAGCACCTTATGTGAGTCAGCTGAGGTCAGAGCTATAGTCAGAGATTTGCTTTCTCCCTTCCTCATTTCACATGCTTTCTTTTTTCCTTTCTTCATGAGCTAAATTCAGCTGGTTTGAAAACAAGCTCTGAAACAAAATTTAAAATAAAAAAGAAAGGAAAAAAGAACAATAAGTAATAAAAGGGAAAACAAGAACAACAAGAAAGAAAAAGCATTCTGGAGACCAAGGCACAGATCACAGGTGGGTACCATTTTGTCTTCACCTAAGAGCAGACCTTCAGGGGCCTTGCTGAGGGCTTCCTTGGAGAAGGGAAGGTTCTGGAGGGTCTGTCCCTATGTTGTCATGGAACCACCAGGAGAAAAGGCAGGCTGGCTGGACCCCCATCAACAGGACCCCAGCACACCTAAGGTCATTTTGACTGCTGGGGAGACTCTTCATTCAGAATGTCTCCCTGTCAGGGGCTAGAGCAGGGTATGTTACACTGTAGCAGAGCCTCTGAGCTGAGCTGTTTGCATAGAAGCCATCATAGTGGTGAATTGGAGCATTCAAAATGAACTGCTTTTCCTAGTACCCATGTCCGGTCCAGCATTGACGACTATTTAGTCCATTTCTATGTTGAGAAGTTTTATCCAAATGCAACCCCAGTTCACATCAAAGACAAGTACTTTCACTTGAAGATACATACAGAAATGCATGCTCAAAAGAGGAGAATGTGGAGGAGAAGGAGCCGGCCCTTCCAGGCCTATTTATTTGGGAAAAGAACCTTGAATTTGTCTATAGCTGCACTTCAGAAATTTTAAGGCTTGTGAAAATACTTCCTTAGTGGATTCTGTATTTACACCTGTCAATTTTTTGGAGCCTGACATAGTGCCAGGCACTTAATAGATAGTTTATAAATAAGTAATAAGGAGACAGAGCAGGTAAGGAAGGCAATGCTATGGGCTCATTACAGAAGTCTGAAACTGGGTGGGGGGGAGGAAGAAGGAAGGAAGGATTACTGGGCAACACTAAGCAGTAACAGCTGCTGAGGGTTAGTCTGCTAGTCATCCCCTAGCAACCTGGATTTGTCTCCTGTGGGCCAAGTTCAGATCTCACTGCAAGTTGACCCTGTGACCCTGTGACCTGCCTTTTCTTATTTGCTTTGTCTTGCTTGTGGAGACAGGATCTCTGCAAAACCTTGAACGTCACTCACTCCAGCATTCTGAGTGCTGGGATTACAGCCCCGGGCTACTACACCTGGCTCTGTGTTCTGCCTTCTAGTTCACAATCCACAAGCAGCATTTTCACAGATCCAAACTGTGGAAGATTGCATTTTTAGTGGCTATGAACTATTTTATCTTTCAGACACACCAGCACATCTCTCTTTTCTAGCATTAAGGTCATGGCTGTTTTTACATGTCTAAAGCAAATACTGTTTTCCTCTGAAACATTTCTCTTTTTAAAAAGTTATATCATGTATGAAATTTAGAATTCATTAGCACATAAAATTATACTATATATTCATTATAAAATATTATGTAAGAACCAGAATTGGTTCAATATTTAACCAATTAATAGCTTAAATATTGATTTAAGTGGAGTAAATAGCTTCCTTGGTAACAAAAACAAAACAAAAATTTAACACCATTTTATTATTTTGTGTGTATAAGTGTTTTACTTACTTATAAGTCTCTGTACCATGTCGATGCTGTGTCAGTGGAAACCAGAAGTGAGTGTCAGGTCTCCTGGGACTTAAGTTATAGATCATTGTGACCACCATGCAGTATGATAGGGATCAAACTGTTGTTTATAATAGGTTTCTGGCAGAAACACACAGACACTTACATTAATTTTATGCTGATTGACCTAGGGCCCAGGTATATAACTCCCTAACTCCTTCACCTTAAACTAACCCATAATTCTTATTTTCTTCAGCCATGTGGCTCAGAACCTTTTCTCAGCAGCAATTCAACTTCTTTCCTCTGCATCTCCTGGCATCTCTGCTGCATCTATATGTTACCAGTTTTCTTAGTCTGGTAGCCCCGCCCACACTTCTTGTCTGCCTCTGGCCAATTAGCTTTTTATTGAACCTGTAGGTAGGACAATTATTTACAATGTAACAACATAATCCCACTCCATCAAACCTAGATCTTCTGGTAGAGCAGCAAGAATGGGACTATTCTCTTGTACATTGCAAATATTTGTCACTGCTATTAGTTTAATAAAATGCTGATTGGTCAAGTAGCTAGACAGAAAGTAGCGGTGGGAAAACCAGACTAGGAGAATTCTGGGAAGTAGAAGAGAGAGCAGTAGATGACTCAGAGGAAGAGGGATGAGAATGCTGCACTGAGCAAAAAGGTACCAAGTCACATGGCTAAACATATATAGAAATATGGATTAAATTATAAGAGTTAGCAAGTAATAAGCCTGAACCATAGACCAAGAGCTTGTAATAATATAAGCCTCTGTGTGTTTCTCTGGGACTAAGCTGCTTTGGGACTGTGGGTCTAGACCTTGGGGCTAGGTAGGACCCAGAAACTTCTGAGTATAATTTTATAAAAAAAGAATTAAATATTATCCAAAGCATTGGGTTTGGTTTTTTTTTTTTTTTAACTGTATATTGGCTATTTTGAACTAAATCTTTTGTCCAAACTCCCCTCTGAATGATGCTCCTGGAACTTGTCAAAATGTATCTACCAATCACTAAAATGCCCCAAATCATTCAGGATGTTGCGACTCTCCTGACTTTGGTCCCTTATCTTGAGTTCTCCATAGTCAGCCCTTGCTACTTGTCTAATTGCTTTTGAAAATTTTACAGAGTTGAAAAGGTAGCACTAAAAATCTGAAGATGTATGTTTAATTTAGAATATTGTATTATTTTTGTTGGATTTCCTTGAGCTGTATTCTTTTTCCTTATGAGATTTTGCTTTTGATCAAAAAAAAAATACACGTCTGTGTGTATGTCTGTATGTGGATATGTGCATATGAATGTAGCGCATGGTAAGGTAAGTATCTTCACAAGGTACCTACAGAGGGCAGAAAAGGTTGCCATGTCCTGGTGGTTGTGACCTACCCAATGTGGGAACTAAAAACCGAACCTGAGCCCTCTGCAAGAGTACAATGTGTGCTTAGGCACGTCTTCAGGCCTCAGACTTTATTTTTAAAAGTAGTAAAACATTATGATATATTTGATATTTTTACGTATTTGGAGGTATATTTGAGGCAGAGTCTCCTATAGCTCAGGCTACCTTTGAACACCTGATCTTGCTTCTGCCTCCCTTCTGCCTCTAGATTATGGGTATGGGTCAACATGGCTGAGTTATTCTTCTCTTCTTTTTATTTTCCTCCTCCTCTGCCTCCTTCTCCTTCTCCCTTTTCTCACCCATCTTTTTTCCCTGAAGATTGAATATGGGCTCTACCACACAATTATATTTCAAACATCCCCTCACATCACTTCGTGTGTGTGTGTGTGTGTGTGTTCTATGTAGTTTAAAAGACAAGGGCATAGGGTGTAGCTCAGTTAGTAGAGTGCTTGCCTAACATGATAGAGCCCTAGGGTTGACTCCCAGTACCACATAAAGTGGATATGGTGATGTGCTTCTATAACCTCAGTCTAGGGAGGTATGGGCAGGAAGGTGAGAAGATTATGGTTATCCTATGCTATATATTGAGTTCTAAGGACAATGCCTGGGATAAGTAAGGTCAGGGGTGGAGGGGGGGACAGGCAAACACTTACTAGTTTACCTATATTTTACTTTCAGGTTTGTTGGCACAGATACATTTTATAAAATTCCTTTCTCTCTAGATTCCCATAGATATGAACTAGAAAAATATGGGCACAGGAAAAGAGAAAAGAAGGTCACTTTGGAACATGCCACTCTTGGGAAAGGACCATAATAGCCCCATATTTTTCTTCCAGGCTGTCAGGCCTGATTATACCATCCAAGCTTTACCTTGATACTTTATTGATAGGAATAAGTATCCTCCATTCTTCTGTGGCCCTCTGTGCTAATCTGAGTTCACTCATGTGTCCCCAGAGGCCAGCAGGATGCCTGACACAGTTAGCCATCCCATTTTAATGTGCTTTCCAAGAAATCAACTGGTGAACAAATAGGCCTCTGTGTTAGCAGCTTCAACATTATTATTATGTAAATTCTTATTTATTCATGTATTTTATGTATATGAGCCCTCTGTCTTCATGCACACCAAAAGAGAGAATCAGATCCCATAACAGATGGTTGTGAGCCACCATGTGGTTGATGGGAACTGAACTCAAGACTTCAGGAAGCTCAGTCAAGTGCTCTTAACTTCTGAGCCATCTCTTCAGCCCCTCAACATATTTTTAAAAGCTACAGCACTTTAAATATGAAGCCATTCAAGTTAATGATCTGAGGAAGTATTTAACATTTGCTTTTCTGAGTGATTCATTTCTTTCCTGTCTATAAATAATTTAGATATTTTATATGTCTATGTTATTATCTTTCTGAAGTCTGTAACCTTGGATGTCTTCTTTTCTGGTATCCCTGTAGACAAGATATCTGGAGAGAGGAATATCAGAAGTTCAAGGTCATCTTCACCAATACAGATAGTTAGAGGTCACCATGGAATTCTTGAGACAGTGTGCATATGATGAGAAGGGGGGTAGGAAGAGAGATTTTTAGGAAACAAATAGAGATTTCTGCCCTAGATAGAGTACTTGGCCATCAGATGTGAAGAAAGAATCTGGGCCCCAAAGTCCCAAAGCCAATAGCCCTCAAAGAGACAGATTCATGTGGGAAAGTTCAAAAGAGACCAGTACATACAATAATAATAATTACAATAATCCTGAAAAAACATTACTTCCAAAGAACCTGGGTGGAGCAACATAAACAATTTCTCCCTGTTAAAGACTGCCTAGGAGGCCAGCTTGTCAGAGAGTGGCCAAAGGGAAAAGAATCAAAAGCCCGGAGTATTCACAGACATCTGTTCTATTACCTCCTGTCTCCAGCCCTTCAGTAGATAAACTCCTCTCTGTGGGTTCTGTCCTGGGCAATGTCCCAATGGACCCTGTCAGCCATTTTCTCCTGGCCTCTTCATGGACATGGCTTTCTTGGTGGCCTTTCTTCTGTTGGGCCAACAGCTTATTTCTTTAGGTTACAGCCCCCCCCCACCAACACTGAGTTCAAATGAAGTTTTTCTAGTCTTTGTTCTGATTCATATAATACATGTTGATTTATAATTTTAGTCCTTAGCTTCCAGTAGCTTTTAGTTACCATTTTATATATGCACTGCATCTTTAGGGCAAGACTTTCCCTTACAATGTTGAAGCCCAAACTGATCCCATACCATCCAGCATGGCACTCCCAAATGTTACCACAACAACCCAAAATGATGAGAACCTCTGCGGTTCCGGTTCAGGGTGCAGATATCACCTGAGTGTGAGGTGTCTCAGAAGCATTAACAAAAGTAATGCTGGTGACAGAACATGACTTCATGGAGAAGCACAGTCTGTGAATTTTAAGAGGAAAAATAAAAACTGAGCACATATTTGTAAAATGCCTTAATATCACCTGGCTTCATTTCCTTCCTATATATTGCAACATGACTTCCAAACAGAGAAGTGGTTAGTTTCTGGTTTCCCATGGTAGTAGCTGTTTGTGTGTGTGTATACTCCAGCACACATGCACATACACACCTGTGCATACTGTAACATACTGTTCCTCCACTCCACTGGCTTTAGTGAGTGAGTGGTGTGGGAATGCCATGACTGCCTTGGTGAAACTGGATACTTACTGATACTATGACCAGCTGCCCACTACACAGAATGCCAAAAAAATAAAAAATAAAAAATTTCTGGCACCTTGCTGTTTTGGAGAGGTGGCTGGATCTGATGATTTTGTGACAAGCTGGTTTGAGTCTGGGTGAAGTCACAGCTTGTAAGCCCTCTGAACCTAGTGGATCAGACAGAAACTATTAAACACAAACAGGCAGGACCTGCAACCCTGAATGGCTGTGCTGTGGGTGCACATGATGCCTCTTTGTAGTCAGCCTCTTTAAGGAACTTAGAATAGGGGTCTTGATATGAAGAGAAAAGGAGAAACATTTAAGTCATACTACTGGAAATGTTAGCAGGGAGGGATAAGGGATGGTGGAGAACCAAGGCACAAGCCCCAGGCCTTCTGGGGTCTGACATAGAAAACCAGAAAATAGCATAGCCCAAAAGGCAACAAAGCATAGCCTCAAGAGAGAGGGGACCACAAAGAATAAGCCTTGGAGAACAATACAATTGTGCTGCAATCCCAGGCCATTTTCCTCTGCCTCTTCTTAACACTGTTGGGTGTGCACTTTGATTCCTTCCCAGCAGGGCACTTAAAAGGACTGTAGCAGAAATAAGTCAGCCCATCCTCTGTACCCTTGAATTGAACATATGTGCAATTTTCATGTCATTATTTCCTACATAATTCAATATGACCACACACACAATGCATTTGCATTATATTAGGTATTATTAGTAACCTGGGGTATATGAGAGGATGTGCATGGGTTATTTGCAAATATTGCCATTTTTCATTAAGGTATCAAACAGCTTGGGTTTTCCAGAGGGGGTTCCAGAAATCAAGGCGATAAGGACACCGGGGAAAGACTGTGTTTGTTCATGCAGTCAGCCAGCCACATAGTATATACCTCACATCTGCACAAAGGGTGACTATGTAAATGCTTAGCCATTAAAAAAAGAACACAATCAAAAATACCCTTAAGTTGAATTTGAGCGTTTTTGCTCAATCTGGGCCTTGATTGGGAGAAAGATCCTACATTCTACCCTTTGGGTCCTTTGGATCTTTGCTGAGGACAGAAGAGGCAAGGGAGGACAGAGCCTCCAGTGCTGACTGGCTCTAACTGGAACCCACAAGGCACTGGCCCCACTCCCAGCACCATTCCTTGGGATTGGGATGGTCCCCTGCCCTGTATACTGACCAGAATGATGCCAGGGACAATACTAACTCTCCCGCTACAGCTTATCCAATCCCCAGCTGCTGTACCACTTTCTTAACCTGGAAACCTTTCACCTCACACAGGTCACTTTTGCCAAAGCAGAAAAATGTGTCAGAGCTTCTGTGGAATAACAGAACTGAAGGCTGAACACTGGGACCTAGATGGAAAAGGCATTTGGGCTAAATTACAGTGGAGGTCTAAAATTTGCATTTATTTATTCTTGTCCTGTTGAGGCCCTACACAGTAAAGAAACAATTTTGCTTTTTCCCCATAAAATTTTAGCATGCAAATTTAGACAGTTCTGGAGGGCACAATGACAGTGTGGAGGGTTAACTGCTGCATACTCGCCTGAGAGCTGATTACTTAACTGCATTTCCTGTAAGGCGCTTTTCATACTGGGATGACTCAGTCCTACATAAACCCACAGTAGGGGGACCTCACTTGGGACAATTATATTGAATCATGTGCCTTCCCCAAACAATTTGCTCTGTGGGGAAGTCCCAACTTGCGCCTGGCATCCTTTTACAAGGCCTTATTTTATGTTCTTTGCCTCAGTGGGAGAGGAAATGGATGTGATCAGTGTTGTGCTGGGAAGAACCATCTACTTGGGGCCCACACGCTTATACACATCATTTGAAGCAGGCTAAGGGAGGCTTTCTTTGTGAAAGTCAGAAGGCTGCTTGGAGTTTGTGTGTATTGATACACAGTGGTTACAAAGTAAATAAACTGGGATGAGTAACTGAGGGGAATTAAAGTGTGGGGCCCGAGGCTCCTGCCAGGGCTTAAGCTGGGAGGGCTCAGAAGGAATGGAGTGAGGAGGCGTGGGCAAACACTGCTGTCAAGCTTCCACATGCAACAAAGGTGGTGGCAATCGCTGTGTAGCTTGTGACCAGAAATTAATTGATGTACATGCAACACTCACTTAATTTGCCTAATTACAATTTGTTCACACCCGCACCACAGGGCTTTGTTACAAATGATTCTCCAGCTCAGTCCACTGGGTGGAGGGTAGAAGTGTCACTCTGAAGTGGTTTGTGGGAGAAATTTGCATATAACATTTTCCCCACCAAATTATTAATTGGTTCCCGGGGAGGCCCTGGTTTCTGAGGTTCTACTTAATTGCTATTCACGTCAAGGTTAAACATCTGCCCCCGTACCTGCTAACCCGACTGCATGCCCGGCTGTCAGCTTCATGTTTACATTCACAGCTAGGGAGCTCATGTCAACACATTCTTTCCATGAAAACAACATGTTTTCTGCAGTTACTGATCACTAAGGCTGTGTGTGTAGACTGTAAACAGGCTGGGGGGGGCTGTAGTGTCTCCTGCCTCACAAGGAATCAGGCATTTGGGGGAGGGTGTCTTCCACTGAGATGGAGTGAGCTCTCAGCCTTCAAGGGCCTGAGTGGGTCTCTTTCCCTCTGCCCTTGTGAAAGGCACCCTTACCAGTGGTTTTGTTTCAGCTTGTAGAATAGCATGGGGATGACGGCTTCTTTTTTGTATCTCTGACAGAAGACAGCAGGCCCCTGTTCCTTCCTAAATAGGGCAGAAGATACATCATGGGGGGGGGCAGGGATAAGAGGCCTGGGGGCTTCTCCTTCTTTCTCCCACAACCCTACAACCCTACTTTGTAATTCAAATAACCCTTTCTTAAAAAAACAAGAGGGACAGTTTTAAATCTTCCAAGGCAGTTAAGTAAATTTCTCATTTTATGAGCGAGGATAATCCGTTCAACATCTCCAGAAGTAAGTTTACAAGCACATGCCTGGTGAGCCATGGAGGCTGTGTGACAAATGGGGACCCAGAGAGGCTTCCAGGCAATCTGTGTGACACTGCAGTAAATCCTCGGGCTTTGGCAGGTCCAGTGTGCTAAGAGAACAAGATCAGTTCTCCTCTGGCTCCACAAAGGATACCTCACTGCTGATGGCTGCTAAAGCAGAGGAAATGCTTAACGAAGTAGACACTGCAAGCTGACAGGAGCTTTGGAAATGAATAGAAAGAAAATGAAAATGTTATGTATGCATCAAATTGGCAGAGCATAAGACAAAGTGACTGGTAGTGGACAGGAAAATAGAGCGTGGCTGTTCTCTCAGGCCAGCTGGTGACAGCAGAGTATACATGCAGGGAGGTAAGTAAAATGCAAACTCTATGTGGCCCAGGTAGTGCTCGGAAACTCAGCTATACACAGAAGATGGTGCCCACATTGGAAGTTTGGGCTTACCAGCTTTCTGGAAAATAAACTCAGCTACAATGAAGGGATGCTCACATCGAAGCTGAGGAATGGGATGGTTGGCAGATGCCAAGGAACAAAGGTGAACAAACAGGACCTGAGGGAAGAGCACGGTTAGCCCTCTTAGCTGGCCCACTGCTCACCCGTTTCTCGACCTTTGTTGTTACTTATTAAGTGTGTGGGTGGGTAAGGGGCATGCACAGAGGCCACGGGCTAATTTAAGGTGTTCTCCTTAATCACTCTCCATGTTATATTTTGAGGCAGGGTCTCCCACTGAACCTGGAGCTCACTGATTGGCTAGACTGCCTAGCCCACAAGCTACAGATATCCTCCTGTACCTGCTTCCCGAAGCACTGGGATTGCAGACATCTGGATGGATTTTCACCGTGCATGCTGAGTGCAGAACTCAAGGCCTGGTGATTGCATAGAGAGCTCCCTACTGTAGGTGCCATCTTCGCAGCCCCACGTTGCACACTTGGATGGGTCACCACAGCTGCAGCCTGGATACTGGCTTTTGGTTTTCATTCTGTGCTTTTATAAAACTGTGCCTGAAAAATGGCATTGCAGTTTACGTAGAAAATTTGTGCAATGTGAGGAGAAACCGTATAATGCGGTTTACCTGGTGCTAGGAGATGGCAAATCCATAGAAATAGCAGAGTGGCAGAACCAATGCCTGCTAAGCAATCAGACAGAGGAAAATGACAAAGACATTGCTCTCCTGATTTTAAAAGAAAAGGCCCACAGCAGGCTAAGAGAACCTTTATCCAGCAATGGATAGAGGCAGAAGCACAGATCCATAGGTAAGCACCTGGTTGAGCCCCCGGTTCAGCTGAAGAGAGAGAAAGGAGAGTGTATATGAGCAAAGAGATCAGGGTCATGAAACCCACAGAAATGGCTGATCAGAGCTATTGGGAGCTCACTGAATCAGAAACCATCATTGGAGAATCTTCAAGAAAAGGAACTAAACCCTCCAAAGGTAGATGACTGTCTAATGGCGTGGGCAGTTTGTGGAGCCTCTTGCAGTAGGATCAGACTATGTTCCTGTGCATGAACTGGCATCTGGGAGCCATTCCCTACACAGGAACACCTAACTCAGCCTTAATACTGGGGGAGGGACTCAGACCTATTGAATATGCCAGACTGAATTGACCTACACTGGGACTCCTTGCCCTCTTGGGGAATGGAGGGGAGATGGGATGTGGGGAGGCTGAAGAAAGACTGGGAGGGACAGGGAGGAGGGAAGGAAGGGGAAGCAGCAGTATATATGAAAAAAAAAACCTTTTTAAATAGATAAAAAAAAATGAAAGGAAAAAATAAAGAAAATAAAACTACAAAAAGTCGAACTAGACTGAAACCAAAAGAAAGAAAGGAAGGAAGGGAGAAAGAAAAGGTTTGGAAGAATAAGAACTATCCCTGAGAAATACGTTATTTCCCAGAGAGGTTTTGCTGAGGCAAACAGATCATGGTTTATGGCTCCCGGGTCTGCCTTATGACTGTTATTGTCCATGAGTTCTGCTGAAAACCCCAACATAGAAAATTGCCACTATCCCAAGTTTGCCTGAAATAAGAGAAGTCATCTCATCTCTAGAGAAAGGCGAGGGAGACTGCTGCTCAGGAAGAGCCTGGCCGAATCGAATGAATTCTGAGACACTGGGAGAAGGAAGAACTCACCAGCACTGGGACCAGCGGAGGAGAGACAGAGCATGCTGTATCCTCAAGTGGGAACTGTCTGATGATTTATAGATTATCAGGGCTCCCTTGCCTACTTCATACCAAAACCCCCAATTAAGTTAAAAAAAAAAAAAAAACACTTTATCATCCTATCAACATGACTCAGCATGTTGACTCCAAATGCGATGAAATTCTTCCCTGGAGAAATATGCTTTTGGTTTGGTGACAGCCTGTGAGCACTTTCTTTCCCCAAGGCTTGACTGAAGGAATCTATTTGCCCCTATCCTCCCTCCCGGCAGGAACTACACCGAAGACCGCAGCAGAGACGGCACCAGAAGGGACAGAATGGGTGGGGGAGGCGAGAAGAACAAAATGGATTATGAATTTGAAAATTGCCAATTATCTTGTATCATACAGTCCAGAGCCCTGGCACAATGTTCAGCCATGATCCAGATTTTTCAGCTTAAATGCTTTACATTCAAGCAAGCAAATTAACCATAAAATGGGGGAAGGGGGACACAAAATATCCCAAGAAAGAATAAACTGCAGATAATAAGCACCAATCTGGTGTTGAATGCAGCCCAAGATACCAATTGTTTTAAGTCACGACAAAGACAGCTGAATGCTCGTCTTGTGGATGCGGAGCGAGGATGATTGCTTGCCATGAGTATCTTCTCTCACAAATAACAGTTTTTTCGCTCTTAATTTTCTGCTAAATTGGAAGCTAACTGCTTCCCACATTGTCATCCGAACACCTGCAGCTGTGCTGGATCTCCGCGCACCATTTCTTTTAGGTAAAACAGCACTCCACTTCCTTCAGCTCCTCATTATACGGAGGTCTTCCTTTCACTGTGCCGCAGCACTAATGATTCAGGCAGGCTGGTCAGTCATTAAGTGACATGCAAATGATACCGTGTGCAACGTGTGAGTAATCGGTCTGAACAAATGAAATCACAGACTTGCCTTTCCCATCATTCACTTCACAAACAGTAGCAATGTGGTGCACAGCAGGTAGCTCCGTTAAAACCAGCCTTGTAAAACAAATTTCCCGCAGCCTGTGGAAAGGAACAGTGATGGGCTGGATGCCTCAGCCTCCTGGATGGTGCCCAGAGAAGTTAAGGATGGCTGGGGGGAGGGAGGAGCTGGGAGGAGAGCCTTGGGATATACATTAGAGTAATTAAGGGTTTCGTGTCTTATTGGTATGGTTTTTCATTTGTATGGATCTCAGAAATGACTGTTGGATTAGCAAACCAAAACATCCAGCATGCATTGTCAGAAGGGAGCTGTTAAGACACTGAAGTTAAGTTCCTAAATAAATGTTCTAAATTTGGAGTCCCAAAGACGTCACTGATGTCAGATGGATTGCTAGGAAACTGGTGATGCAAGTCCCAGCAACCGCAACTCCCCAACTCTTATTTTCACAGCAGATCCCCTTTTGATTCATCCACTGTACTAAGAACAGGGCAAACTATAGGGACCTGACTTGTGCTAGAACTTAAAATGCAGTAAATTAGCCTGAGGGAAATAGAAATCTGAAAGGAAACCAACTTGATTGGCTTTGAAATGCATCCCTGTCTTTCTCTTCTAATGTCTGGCCAGTAGATCTTGGACTACATTGGCCAGCAGAGGGAGGGGTAGCTTTCTTCTAGGAACTGGGCTCCCATTGGGTTTTGCTCATTGTTTCTCCCCTGTCCTGCCTCATGAAGCACACAACATCATTTGGGTCTAAAATGCATTCTTAATAGACAGGCTGGCCTGGGCGTGTGTGACATCAGTGCCTTTCTGCCAACAGAGACAAAACAGTCTGTAGCCAATAAGTAGTTTTCTCTTCCCTGGTCATCCTAATTTTGGCTTCAGAAGTACTATTCACACAGAGTTCTTTGGTAATTGATGAACCAAAAGAGGGTCTGAGCAGCTGGCTTAGCTGGAGCCAGCATGCTGTGTACATGCTGTACAGTCAGGACAAGCTAGGAATCAAGGCAGGTACCCAGGAGTCCAGCTCCGCATCCCAGCACTGCATCCCAGCACTGGATTTGCATTCTGGTCTCCTAGACACACACAGAATAAACTAATTTTCAAAGCCCTTCTCTGTTCCCTGAAACCTGCTGAGGTCACTCACTGACCCATCATGCACACCCCAACCTGAACCCCAAGCTGAGGTTCCTACATCTGAAACTGTTTCTGTACTAAGGTGTTAGTAGATGTGGAAAGGGCTCCACTGATCATATGATGGATCACAGTAAAATGCAAATATCAGTACAGTAAAAATATATGGAAGGTCTTCAGGCTGTGTGTATATAATATACATAGAACAATATGAGCTTCATATTAGATTCCCATCCTCAAGACTCTTATTGTGCATATGCAGAGACTCCCCCAGTATGTGGATACAGGATACTCAACCTTTACAAAAAGTAAAAGAAAGAATGTTCCTTCTGGTTAGAGAAATTTGAACACTGTGAAGCCCCTTTTGAGCATTTTTTAGATTGGAATCTTTCTGTGAAAAGGCTTGAACTCATAGGCTCAAGTTCTTATTATATGTCTGTAATCACAGAACTCAGAGAATAGAAGCAGAAACATCAGGAGTTCATGCCCTGTCTTAGGTGCATAGTGAGTTGGAGTTTGAGGCTTGAAGTGTTTATGGAGACCAGCTGAGGCTTGGTACCATGTGTCAGGGTTAGAGTCTCTGAAAAGAGCCCAGGAGAGGCTAACAGTAAAGGTACAGGCCAGTTGTAGCAGAAACCCCAGCATTTTGAGATGACCACCAAGAACAGCAGTAGCTGTGGAGTAGAGTGGCTTGAGCCTGTGAAATAAAAAGCTGTGTGCTGCTGAGGGTAGAGCTGTGAATGGAAGAGTTTAAGTTGTTTAAGTTGTTTAAGTCCTTTGGAGCCCAGATCGTGAATGGGTCCCAGAGGTCTGACGATGAGCTTTATCAAGTTGGACTTTGGTTTGCTTGGATCTGATGGAACTGTGCCCTGGCTCTGTCTTTGGAAATAAGAAGCATGTAGAGCTTATTTTTTTATTTTATAAGGGTCCACAGTTAAACAAATCTAAAATTTTAGAAAGACTTTGGGATTTTAGAGTTTGGATGTTTTAGAGAGAGAGAAAGAGAGAGAGGGAGGGAGGGAGAGAGAAAGTGCACACTTTAGATATTTTGGAGAGGTTTGGAACTTTGAAAGACACTTTGGATATTTTAAAAAGTTTGAACCTTTAAAGTGTTTGAGTTAAAGACCGTAGAACTTCAAAAAGTTGGAATGCTTTATATTGTGATATTAATATTAGCACAAGATCTTCAGGAAAAACAAGAAAATAAAGGCTATAGAATAACTGTTGTGTGTTTTTGTGTCAAACTGACAAGAGATCAGTTGTGTTGGCTACTTTTATATCAGGCTGACATGTTAGAGTCATTTGCTAAGAGGAAACCTCCATTGAGACAATGCCTCTGTGCAACTGGCCTGTGGATCCGTCTTGATTAGTGATTGATGTGGGTGAGTCCACACTGCTGGAGGCAGCGACACCTGTGGGTGAGGAGGGGTTCTGCATGGCATAAGAAAGTGCATTAACCAAGAGGAGCAAGCCAGAAAACAGTGATGAGTGAGCTCCTCTATTTTCAGTTTCTGTCTTCGGGTTTCCGCCTTACTTTGAGTTCCTGCCCTGACTTCCTTTGATGATAGACTGTGATATGGAATGTACGCTGAAATAAACCTAAATTACTTTGGCCATGGTGTTTTGTCACAGCAACAGAACAGTAAGACAAAGCAACACTAGCTTACAGTGAGACCCTGTCCTCTCAAATTCAAAAAAAATATATATAAAAAGAATAGAAATCCTGAAAATGAACAATAAAGTGACCAGCAAATAAGGCTCTCTTGCAAAGGGTGAGTTTCCATTTCTTCAGTCCTATCTGTACTTGATTGTATATTTACCAAGGGCCTTAAAGCTTTCCTTGACGTTCAAGAAGTGTGCACAGATTTAAAGTTTTCAAATGAATATTATTAAACATATTCTCATTGTAAATATACCAAAGAGTGTGCAGATTTCTATAAAATACCGTTCCTTGTGTTTGCCTCCTCTGGAGAACTGCTGTGTGTGTCAAGGTGTGTCACTGCAGACACTTCCTTTGCTCACAACAAGATACACACAGGCACAATCACAGCCCACATATGGATCAGGACCAGTGGGTATTTCTCAATGTCAGCACTTGCTGAGATAACTCCTTTCACATTCTGCTCCGTGAATGCATTTTCATTTGCTTAATCAATCTTCCACTGACAACTAGATTATTTGAATTTTAATTTCTGAAAATAAAACTGTGGAGAAAACATTTTAATATGTATTTTCATTAATTTGACTAGAATTATAAGAAAATTTCTGAAATCAAGGTTACTATGAAGTTTAATTCTTATCAATCTGGTAGTTTTTTTTCCCCACATTTAATCTTTTTTTTTTTTTTTTTTTTTTTTTTTTTTTTTTTTTTTTTTTTTTTTTTTTTTTTTTTTTTTTTTTTTTTTTTTTTTTTTTTTTTTTTTTTTTTTTT
>PVIH01011735.1:0-67493 GCA_004025045.1 Sigmodon hispidus | reverse complement strand
TTTTTTTTTTTTTTTTTTTTTTTTTTTTTTTTTTTTTTTTTTTTAAACTTTATTTTATTTATTTATTTATTTGCCTTGTTGTTTGCCTGGAACTGGAACTACAGACAGTTGTTAGCTGCCATGTGGGTGCTGGGAATCGAACCCGGGTCCTCTGGAAGAGCAGACGGTGCTCTTAACCACTGAGCCATCTCTCCAGCCCGAATTTGACTTCTTAAGGTGCGTTTGGCACACAATCATGTCCTTCAAAAGAGAACTGAGTCTACTAGGTGATTCCTTCCTACCCTAGACCTGTCTCTAGTGACCTAAGCACATAGAATGAAACCTGAGGGAGGCCTGAGAATGGGATCCTAGGATGGCATGAGAGCCACATAGAAGCGCAGGTGCTCCGAGTGGCTTTCAGAAGGGGGCTTGATGGAGTGCCTGTTACTGTTATAGAGGTTGGCTGCTTCTGGACTTCTTCTCCCAGCAACTCCCTGTCAGTTTCCCAGGCTAGGCTCAGTCATTCCTTGCCCAGCCAAGCTTTCACTTTGGGAACTGTATCCCACACCAGTTTCAAAGCTACCACCTCTATTTCTGTGGCTGCTTGACTAAATTTCTTCCTTGTGGCACACAACCCAAGTGTTCTTACTGTGCCAAGCTGCCTAACCGTCCTGCTGATTTTTCTGTCACTCTGTGAACTGAGCCTGTGTCCCCTTAAGGGTCACATGTCTCACTACTCCCAAGTTGCCATGTAGCCAACAGGTTGATATTAAATAAATCATGAAAATAAATGTTGTGTCTAGTTGAGTTGAATTTCCTTGATGTGATTACTGAGTGAGCAAGCCAAATGTTTGTCATTGGGTGGTAGGGAAATGGAGCCTGGAGGCCTTTAAGAATTTATTGGGGTTGTGTTGGTAGCATAGGAGATCCCTGGACTCTGCGAATGCACTGCTGGGTTCCAGGAGTCCATTTGTAGGGTAGATGTACCTGGCCTGTGCATCCTCTTACACATCTGTGACCAGATGACAGTACTTATGTGTTCCTGAATTATACACACCTGCTTGTAATCCAAAACTGTTGTAAAAGGCATAAGGGTCCCAACATTTTTTCAGGCTGTGCAGACTCTCCTATTTACAGCAGGTGCCTGGGAGCTATAATTTCCTCTTTAATTGTTCTGTGAACTATAATCCAGTAATGTGTAACGTTGCCAAAATAAAATTGGAAGCAGGCCTGTGGAACATTCTTTCTTGCTTCGCCCAAGAACTTGATTATGTGTAAGTCATGTTCATCATTCAACTGTACTGAATCCATTTCAGCACTTGTTTGTGGTGAGCCATTGACCATGGAGCACTTGGTCCAGCTGGGGAGGGAGTTCTAAGAAAGCCTTCCCCACCTCCAGTTCAAATCCCTTACAAAAGATACAGTGGCAGCCATCACTCCTTCAAACACCCATGCTAGCCACCTCTTCTTTTTCCAAATGTATCAGTTTTTTTTTTAATGTCATATTTATTTGGCCACACCTTACCTTTTCTCTTTTAATTAATTGATTGATTAATTTAATTTTAATGATACTGAGGATTAAACCTAGGACTTTCTTCACACTAGGCAAGTTTTCTACCATGAGCTAGTCCTGTTTTCTTTTTGCTTTGAGACAGTGACTCAATATATTTCCCAGAATGACCTTGACCTTGATAGGATCTTCCTGTCTCTTGCTGAATAGCTGAGATACAGGCCTGTGCCACTAGACCCAGCCTCTCTTTTATTTAATAACTCAAATTTGAACTTGCGAAGCTGGCTTCAGCACTGGTGT
Source organism: Sigmodon hispidus (assembly GCA_004025045.1). Taxonomy (NCBI): domain Eukaryota; kingdom Metazoa; phylum Chordata; class Mammalia; order Rodentia; family Cricetidae; genus Sigmodon; species Sigmodon hispidus. Next base: position 65,704 of record PVIH01011735.1, on the reverse strand, counting down.
GGTCTACCCTTTTCTTCCCAAAGTCACCACCATGGCTCACTTTCTCCCCCCTCACTGCAGAGATGTAGATTTCCAACCATCACTTGGTCTTTGGAGAAACTTCCAGGTCAAATCCTGCAGAGTAGAATTATGTGTGATGGGTGATTTGCTATGGTCCCTGTCCTGTCCCTAGTCATCTGAGCATACAGAGTCAAGCTGGGACAAGTACTTGGGGAAGTACAGGGATGAGTGAGATCTTAGGGTGGTATGAAAGCCATCAACCACTGAGGCTGTGGGTAATTATCAGGAGAAGGTGGCCTAGATGAAGTACAACTGTTTTGGGGTGGGATGTATAGTTTGGTTTTGTTTTGGGCTGCCAGCTCACAAATAACAACATGGAGACATTAATTATGAAAGCTTGGCCTTAGCTTAGGCTTGTCCCACTAGCTCTTATAATCTAACCTACTTTTATTAATCTATGTTTTATCTTGTGACTTTTAACCTTTCTTTCATTCTGTATATCCAACTTGCTCCATGTCTCCTTGGGGTCTCCTCTGTGTCTTAATTATCTCCTACTTCCTCTCTCTCTGCCCAGAAGTCCCGCCTGTACCTCCTGACCAGCTATTGGCCATTGATCTCTTTATTAAACCAATAACAGCAATATATCTTCACACAGTAGTCAAATATCCCACAACAGGGATGATTCTGGATTTGCCACCCAGAGACACAAGGATACCCAGCTGCAGCGAGCCTTACTAGTGAGGTGACCAGACCCCAACTGGGAACAAGGCTAGATTCAGTAGGTCTCCTTCTCTATGCAGACACCTTCGGCTCAGCCTCCACTAAAAAATTTTGCTCCTTCTGACATAACACAGACCCTACTCCTGCCTTCCCATTCTTTCAGCAAATATTAGTGCAGTTATATTCTCATGTGCATGTGGGGGTGGGGCTGTGGGAGGGATGTGTTGGTGTTTTGGGCTATCTCTAAGTAATAGACTTTAGAGAATATTGGCTTTCTTGTCAGCTGTGGTTTTATGCAGTGGTGCAGTTGAAACTTTTTTTATTTTGCTTTGTATTCTTAATGAAAGCCTGTTTTATTTCTATAATAAGTGAGAAAGCTGTTCTCAGCTGGGAGAAATTGACTAATATTGTTTGTCTACCCTGAGTGAGGCCCTGCTGGGCAGTGGCTGGGGCTTTGATGAGTAGAATGCTACCCTTGTTTCTGAGAAATTTCTAAACTTAAGAGAAAGACAAGGTAACAAATCAGGTATCCTCTGATTATAGATGAGAAAGCTGTCCCTACCCAGGAAGGTGATAGCTGAGCCACTTGCCAGCAGTGCTGTGAAAGAGAATGAGGTTTGATGTGGAAAGGGACGTGGACATGTTCACCAGCAAGGCCCAGTGAGGAACACTTGTGAGAGAAGCAAGCCCTTAGAAGGTTGTCATTTCTCTAATTACTCTAGTGAGCTTCTTGAGACACAAACCTGCATGTGTCTGTGCTTTTCCCACGCTCTCACAATAGGTCTCAGACAAGCAGCTGAATAGCTCTGACCAGTCATGTCTCCCTGCTTCAGGCCCTCCTCCGCGGCCTGCTGGCCAGTTGCCCACTGGAGCCTTGGGCAGGAGGTCAGATTCCAGCTGTACTGTGGGAACAGTAACATCTTCCTTCTTCTCAATCTCCAGACATGTCTTTCCTCCAGGATCCAAATTTATTCACCATGGGTATGTGGTCCATTGGTGCTGGAGCCCTGGGGGCTGCTGCCTTGGCAGTACTCCTGGCCAACACAGATGTATTTCTGTCCAAGCCCCGGAAAGCAGAACTGGAGTATTTGGAAGACACAGACCTGAAAACACTGGAGAAAGGTGAGGAGTGACGGCCAGCCTCAGTATTTTTCCAGGGTGCTAGGATGCATGTTTACCTTCTTTAGTTTTCTTCCTAAAATCATTCCTTTTTCTTGAAGCAATATTAGAGGAAAATCTAATAACAATTTTTAAATTACCAATACTTGTACCACCCTAACACAATCATTTTTACTTTCCTGTATTTCTTTCCATGCTCACATATAGTCACATAAATGTAATTTTTGTATTATTGTTTAATTTATCTTTTTCTTATCAAAGTCATTTTTCACTCTCTATTACTGTTGCTATAACTGCAGTGATAAATTGCTTCATAATATTTAGTAATATTTCACCATCACTTAATAAACCAGCTATTCCAGAGAGTATACTGAGGAATTCCAAGTCTTTGATAATGTCATAAAGAATAAAATAAAATAAATAAAATTGTCTGAGTTGAATAAGCTCAAGAAAACCTGTGTTTTACAAATCTGTTTTCCCGGTGCTTGGTACAGGGCCTGGTGCACAGTAAGGATTTGCACATTGTTAATGGGGATCTGAAAAGCTGCTGATACTCTGTGATTGCCCTGCCTGTGATTATACTGCCGACAGGAGCCTATGTACCTGTCCTCAGGGGCCCACCTGAAATCCATGGCAAGAGTGTGAGCCTCACTCAGTCATCAGAGCAGTGGCTCACTGAGGTTCAGTCATGTCCAGCTGTGGCAGGGCTCAGTGATTGGGTGGTCCTCTGGCTAGTACTCCCAGAGAGACACCATCATTATCCTCCGTAGGTGAGGAAGAAGTATGGTGGCTCTGGCACATGGCGGGTAACCTTAGGAAAGTGCAGAGAGATGCCTAGCTTTGTTCAGTCTTAAAAACCTAATGTGACCACAGGCTCTACTCGGATACCTCTGGAGAATACTCAATTAAGGCTCATCCATAATGAGTCCTCACTAACTCTCCCAAGCATCTCCTTGTTGGGTGTCTTCCACTCACTTCATTCTGTTTATAGTAATGCAAGCATTGCAATTAACATGTTTAGGCTAATTTTCTTTCAATGTTGATTTTGCTGGGTGGTCATGGCGCACACTTTTAATCTCAGCATTCGGGAGGCAGAGGCAGGTCAATCTCTAAGTTTGAGGCCAGCCTGGTCTACAGAGTGATTTCCAGGACAGCTGGATTCACACAGAGAAAGCATATCTCAAAAAAGTTTAATAGTTAATTTCTTTGAGTATACTTTTAAGGGTACTTTTGGGAGGGGTGTCAAAATATTAAATTTATTTTAGGCTCCACAGTGCTATTAGTTATAAGCAGAATTACCATTTTGCTATAAATTCTTACAATTTGGATGTTCTAGTTGAAAGCTGATTTTCTTGGCAGTGTGCAGTGGGATCCTTAAGCCTTATTAGTGTTCCTTGGGAAGCTGAGTCCCCCCTTCCTGTGCTAGCCTTCTTCTCCCAAGTGTCGAGTACTCGTCCTGGTCCCCTCCTAGGCTGGGTTCTGGCCTGAGCTTGGCTCACTGTAGTTAGTTCAGGGGCATCCCAGTGATTGGTGAAGGACTGGGCAGGCCTCGGAGGAGATAGTAAATCTCTATTTCTTCTCTTTCAGAACCAAGGACATTCAAAGCAAAGGAGCTGTGGGAAAAGAACGGCGCTGTGATTATGGCTGTGCGAAGGCCAGGCTGCTTCCTCTGTCGAGCGGTGAGTGCCTTTGAAGATCTGTTGGAAGGAAAATATTCTGAGAGTGGTGGCTGGAGTATTTCCAGCCAGGACCAAGGGCTTATGTGTGCTCTTGAGCCGCCTGACAGTCAGGATGCTTCTGTTATTTGCTCTATGCATTTGTTTTGACATTGGCTGTAATCCTGTTTTTAACAACTCCATGTATCCTAGTGGGAATAGTAACAAATCTACTATCACTGTCCTCCAGAACTTTTGCCCAGTATGGTAGCAGCCATGTCCTGCACTACGTTTTTATTTAATCCTGGATAGCAACAGGAACAAATTCTTTAGTTCCTGTTGGTCAGCATAAATGCACTTGTTGAAATCTGGAGATCTGAGGAAACCTCACTGTCAGCCACCAGCTGCCATGTGATGAAGCTACAGTATGCAGGGGCCTCTTCAAGTAGGCCCGATAAGCATCCCTGGTACGTGCCTCTCCTTGGGACCCACTGGAGTCTGCTTCCACTCCAGACTGTGGCAGCTCTTCCCTCTGTGATCTCATAGAGTTAATAGCTGAGCAGAGTTTCAGTCATACCATTAATGTGGATGTATTTGGCCTGTAAGGTTGAGTGAAGCTGAGGCTCACTTACAGGATGGCTCCAGGTTGGCCACTCAAATGGAAGCCATTCCAGTAATGGAGAACACATATCAGCACAGGAGCTATGATAATCGAGACTCAAAATGCTAGTGCAACAAGGAATTTTGCAATGGCCTGAGCCTGGCCTTGTTACTCTATAAATGAGTAAAGAGAAGACCAGGGTAGTTTGGTGGCCTTCCCAGGTGGTACCACAAGCCCCAAGTTCTGAGATAAATGTTTTGACTAAGAGAAAATGGACTGGGATTCTCTTGCCCTTGACTCTACTTGGGTCCACATGTGGCCCCCTTGGCTCTGTGAGGATCATCACTCTCATTTTTCCAGAAGCCTGGCCCAACACTAAGAGATTTCTGTCTGCTTGTGTGTGTGATAAAGAACCCATTGATACTGTTGAGTACACACACTTTGCAATACTTTAGCTGCAAGGCCCCTCTTTTTGCTTCAACCTTTTAAGACAAGATCTCATGTATCCCAAACTGACCTCATTTGCTATGTAGTCCTTGAATGTCTGGACTTCCCATCTCTACCTCCTGAGTTCTGAGATTGCAGACATGCACTACCATGTCAAGTTTTTTGTGGTCTTGGGTATTGAACCCAAGGCTTTGTGCATGCTAGACAAGCACTCTGCCAACTGAGCCACATCCACAGTCTGTGCAAGGCTTCTAAGTATTATCTTAGAAATACAACCTGTTGTCCCCAATCTCATTTTACAGAGGAGGCAGTGGTGCAGAGGTTGACACAAAGCCAAGCTGCCTGCTTATTGTGTGTTCGTTTATTGCTGCTGTAGCAAAATGCCACACCTTTGGTGGCTTTAACAGCAGTTACATTACAGGCCACAAGGTCAGAATTCCCAAGTGGAGTCTGGTTGTGTTCCCTTAGAAACTGTAGTGAGACGTCCATTTCTTTGCCTTTCCCACCAGTCCAAAAGCCTGACAATTTTTTTTGCTTGTGATTTCTCCCTCTGCTTCTAAAGTCAGTAGTAGATGCTGAAGTCATTGTCACATCACATCCCTATAACACTGACTTTCTTCTTCTCCTACATTTAAGACTCCAGTGATGACATTGGACCTTCTCACTTTAAGGTTAGGTGATTGGCAAGCTAAGTTTCCTGTCAGTCTCAGTTCTTTCGGTCATGTGACAGGTGACAGGCATTCAGAGTCGGTCATCCTTAGGGATTCATTATTTTCTTTCCTCTTAGAGGTGAAGTGTAAGTTGAGGGCTTTTAATTCTGTAGCTAAGATACCTCCAGACACCATCAGAGAAGCTGTTCTGATATGGTATCTTGAAGTCAGTGACACAGAGGGCATTCCAGGGCAACAGATCTTGGTAATTGCAGCCCGTTTCCCTGTGTTCTGCTCCGTTCCCTGGAACAGCATTTTGTGGAAACTTACAGTGTCTAGAAAGGTGGGTGGATAGAAATGAGTGACTCAACAGACATGTGGGCAGGAGTGATATGACTGTTTCTTCGCAGTGGCCTTATGTGACAACATACACAGAGGAAAGAGACCAGGAAAGCAGGGAACTGCATTTCCAACAGTTGGTCTTCAACCACATCTGACAGGTTATCCCCTCCCTTCGCTCCAGTCAAAGTTTGCTATTCACCAGACTTCTCGATAAACAGATTATAATCAATCATGTTTTGTCTAGCTATGCTTTTCGTTCTTTTTTCTCATGATAGAAAATATAGTTGCTATCGTGTCACACTGTATTTCTATCAGAGGTGCGCAGGCTACATTTAAAAGAATGTCCTGATGATTCTTTAATTCCAGCACCTAATATGGAATAGGAAGTGGTTCTTCAGGTTGAAGCTTGATGCTGTATTGTTTATTCTTCCAGCACATGATTCACGAGGGGCAGAGATGTCTGTACCAACCCAACTCTGCCACATCCTCCCACCGTCCATCTTCAGCTCTTTCTGCCTAGTAGTCAGTACCTTCGAACATCCAGCCATGTTCTAGTAACTGAGGTGTCTATGAAACAAAACACAGAATGTCTAACAGTGAGACATACTTAGGAACCTAAGTGACAGTGCTGGGTGCTACCATGAAGGCTTGGCACAAAAAAGCCGTAAGCAGAAGGCAGAGAACATGCTTGAGAGTTAGGACAGGTCTAGGAGATCTTTCTAGAACAGTGACACCATTCCCATAGGTTAGATTAGAGCTGGAAAGAAAAAGAAGTTTCTAGCAAGTGGGGGGGGGTTTGCACAAAAGCCTAGAGGCCACAATCACATGGCCTACATGCATGTGTCTGATGGACCCTCGGGCTACTGTGAGCCAGTGCAGGAATCTTGTCGTGGCTGAGCATGTAGAGCATGTGTGGGAGTAGCTGCTGTTATGGAGGCTCCCTAGGCGTATTTCTCTTTCTCACTTTGAGAAGATAAGAAGCCTGGGTTGGGAATCCAGTGAAACCCTTTCCTGAGGTCTGGTGTCTCACTAGGACACACACATGCTGGGTTACAAGGCCTGACTTGTTTTGGGATTTTGTCACTTTTATTTCTCTTCTCAGTGTCACCCATGCCCCGGGCCATGGTTGTTTTCATTTTGTTGCTGTTGTTTAGCAGTACAGCTCCAAGTGCTCATGTCCCTGAACCTTCCTGTCTTGTGTAGGAGGCAGCAGACCTGTCCTCCCTGAAGCCCAAGTTGGATGAACTAGGTGTCCCTCTCTATGCTGTGGTGAAGGAGCACATTAAGGCAGAAGTGAAAGACTTCCAGCCTTACTTCAAAGGGGAAATCTTCCTGGATGAAAAGGTGAGTATATTGTGGCTGGTGCTTAACAGTCCTTCCTGTTCTTTTAGAGGTTTCTCATTCAGTTTCCAACACCCATGTTGAGTGGCTGACCACAGCCTGCAACACCAGCTCTAAGGGACCCAATGCCCTCTTCACTCACCTGCACAGACACACACAGATGCACATACACACATAATTAAAAGTAAGATACAGAAAGAAAAGTGTATGATATGGCCTTGTGGGTCCTAGGCTGGTAGGTGTGGTATTAGGCTGGGAGAGGTCACTACCTAGCTGGCCTGGAGCTGGAGGAAGGCCTCCCCTTGAGTTTCCCTGAATTTGCAAGATCCTCCAGCTCTCTGAGCACAGCACAGCAGACTGTTGCAAATTGTTTGCCATTATCACTAAAGCCTGTCTTGTTGATTGACCCAGGAAGGTGGGAAATAGCAGAAAAACCCTGTCCCTTGACACAAACTCCTGCTCCTTAATTTATGCCGCTGTGTATCTTTTCTCTTCCCCTGCACAGTGTTGTAAGGAGAGTAAGAAAGTGGAGGCAGATTGAAACTACCTTGAGACATGCATCTCAGTGGTAGACTGCTTGCCTGCCATGTGCAAGGCCCTGGATTCAATCCCTGCATCCCCCAAATAACAAAAAATAATAAAATAAAATGGCCTTTTTCTTTCTTCCTTCCTTTCTTTCCTGTTTTAAGAAGTTAGAGCTGGCAGATTTTTATTTCCTTAGGCAGTTGAGTGTGATCCTGGGTGGAATGATGTGTTAGGCTGGAGAAAGAACATGAAGAAGCAAGGTCTGGGGCTTTTGGCTTTTGGGTTTTGCATTCTTCCTGGGGATGAAAGACATGCAGAAGACTGCTCACACAGGATCTTCCTTGCTCCATAGAAAAAATTCTATGGTCCAGAGAGGAGGAAGATGATGTTCATGGGCCTCATTCGTTTGGGTGTGTGGTATAACTCCTTCCGGGCCTGGAATGGAGGCTTCTCTGGAAACCTGGAAGGTGAAGGCTTCATCCTCGGAGGGGTTTTTGTGATAGGATCTGGAAAACAGGTAAGTTCTGTGTTTACTACAGACCTCTAAGGTTATGGAATTGAGGCCCCAAACAGGGGCTGACATCGTGGACAGGGATCTCCATGTTTAGAGTGCCCATCCTTCCCAGGTTGTCTTTGTATGCTTGCATCTCATACACACACTATAAGTCAGCCCAGCAGACAGTCACGCTGCTCAGACTGCAGACGGGAGGTGAGCAGCTATACCAATGGGCTGGGTCCAGTGTGGCACTGCAGTATGAACTGAGCCCAGGTTTTCTCATTTCAAGTGGTGTTTCTGTACTCAACCAGGTATCTCACTTTTATTCTATTTGTGAGTATACTTAATTGGTGTGTTCCCAAACCATCAAGGATGAATATGGGGGAAAGCTGAGAGGAGAAGGGGAAAAGCAGCCTGGCAGGGATGGTGGCAAGGAGGTATGAGAGACGCTGTGCTTTTCCTGTGGAGATCTTGGTGTCAGGGCTGTGCCTGGAGAGAACCTATTTCTCTGGGTACAGGGTGTTAGGAGTCCTGGCAGGGAGGACACAGAATCAATGTGGGGACCCTGAGGAAGGAAGAGTATGAAAAGAGAGATATCTGAGAGAGATAGGCAGGTGTACACTGCACAATGGCCTTGGGGCCTCCAGTGGACATTTAGCAGTCATGGGTCACAGACAGAGGACCTGGAGACAAGCCTGACTGGAAACCTTGGATGGACATGCACATGTGCAGGGAATGGTTGGATTTTTGTTATTTTGCTCTGTTTCTGTAGAAAATCAGTCTTAGCCTATGTTGTCGGACCTCACAACATATGAGAAATAAGAATGAGAAAAGAAATCTTTTAAGTGTTACTCTTTATTTTTAATCTTTTAAAAAGGCACTGGTAATTGTTCTTATTTGTATTAGAATTTAGCAATAAATAGTGTCTAATCTGACATAGTTCTATTTGTTGATTTCTAGGAAATATATCAAAATGTCTTAATGGGAATGGCTGCAAAGCACCTGCCTTGTTTTATGTGCCTTTGTATGTTTCATGTCTTCCATATGACCAGTCAGGGATGTTAGGTTTTCTAGTTCCTGTCTCTATATAAGGAAGGGGGTCTCGATAAGAAATGAGTCAGCCAGAGATATAGCTGGTAAGCAGCACAGGAAAAATTAAAGTCAAGAAACCAGGATACTGCCTCACTGCATCTACTATTATCCTCACAAGTGGTTCTTGACTCTACAAGGTGGCCCTCTCCTTCCCACTCTGGCCCTGTGGGGTTTCATTGTCTTACCTCTGCCTCCTGTGGTGTCCTCTAGGGCAGGGTTTGACACACCTGCTAGCCTTTTCTTGCCTGGTGATGACTCACTTGGTACTCATGGCTGGGCTAGCACATTCCTGGTGTTGTTAGTGTTGTTAGGTGTGGTGCTTGTTGATTCCCTGAAGTTTCTGAAAAGGTGGAGGATGAACTAGGATGACTGGGACTCACCTGGGTTCCTAGTGGAGGTAATTTCTGCAGCTCTGTTAAGTCAAATGCCTCAAGGTATGATTTTTTTTTTAAAGTAATGATTTGTGAAACCTTAAAGAAATGCTTATGCCATATAGAGATTCTAAAAAGAACAAAATAGTAGAAGGTGAGAAGGAAGTATCAGTTGGTGAAGACAACCCATTGGGACAGAGTTGATGGCAGTTGGCTTGCTTTCTCTCTCAGCAGTGATCAGGACCATTTTCCATGCCATTATACAGTCTTCCCTGAATTTTCACTGCCCATAATTGGCTCAATAGAGCAAGTAATTGCAATTTTCTCATTCACCTTTCCATAGTCAGCACAGCATGGTAGGCTTCAATTATTATTTATTTAGTGGTGTGTGTGTGTGTGTGTGTGTGTGTGTGTGTGTGTGCCTGTGCAGGAATGTACACACACAGTGTGTATGGAGGTCAAAGGATGACTTTGATAGTTCTTAAAGATCCAGGGATTGAACTCAGGTCATTATCCCTGTGTACTACAAGTATCTGTACTAGATAAGCCATCTTGCTGACCTGACTTATTTTTTTTTTCTTTTTTTCTTTTTAATAGAACACATTACAGATCATTTAAATTTTAAGGGTAGTGTCCAGATACAGTAAGTTAAAGAACACTGATGATTCCTGATGATATTATTTACTACATCAGAGTAACTGGGATGGCCTGTGCCTTAGTGCATTTTCTTCATAGTATTGGAAGTGTGACCCAAGTTTCTTAAGAGGATTAAAGGAAGAAGTGGGTCAACCTTCTCAGATGGCCATTTAGAACTCTTCAAAGTGGCCTCTAAGCTCTACTACATAGAATTTTTCTGTTTTTATTCTCTTCCTTTTGGATAGAATGTACTTTTATCTGCCTGTCATCCAGGAAGCCTTCCACCCACCCTTATTGTAATTAACTATGCCTGACTTCATATGTCCCAAATACTGGGACATGGCTTCCTCAGAAGACTGGACTCCTCAAGGGCAGGTGCTGGTTTTGGTTCTGATCTCTCTGTACTGCCCACGGTTGATGGACAGCTGATGCTCACAGTCTGTTTCAAGAGTGAAAACTGACACTCCTTCCCATTTCTGCTTTAGGGCATTCTTCTTGAGCACAGAGAAAAAGAATTTGGAGACAAAGTGAACCCACTCTCTGTTCTGGAAGCTGTAAAAAAGATCAAGCCACAGACTCCAGCCTCGGGGAAAAGCTGATCGTGTACAGCAGCTGACGGGGGAGAGCAGGGCCTGCCTACCTGTGTGCTCACTGGCTGAGCTGTGCTTCCACCATGGCCAGAGCTAGGAGCCATTTTACCATATTTACTAGGGATTGGTGATATATTAATATTGGCTTCTCTGTAGGCCCAATAGGGCAAATAGGTCTCAGACAAAACTGATTAAAATCTAATAAATTCATGAGAGTTATTTAAGGAAAGACCTAGAAAATCCAAGGCTTAAAGTTGACTGCTACACCTCTTTTCAAATGAATATTAGCCTGATCAATGGTATTTGGACTTTTATTTTCCTAAATAAAATATAAAATCTAGGAAAAATGGGGCTAAGGAACAGCTCAGTGGTAGAACATTTACCTCACATGCACAAGGCCCTGGGTTGGATACACATACACACACACACACACACACACACACACACACACACACACACACACTTTAAGAGAAGTTGATGATTGACTTGACAATTTGAGAATATAACGCTTTTATTTGGCATGTTTTCTGTTAACAACTTGTTATGTAATGTCAAAGGATCACATACAGCAATGGCTGTTTCTGGATAGCTTAATAAAGGTAAATTACAAAGTGAAGTTTCTTGTGGTCTTTTATTCTGAACTCAGATTTGTTCAGAGTTGCTGTGGCCTCTGGCTGTAATAAAAGTATGCATCAGAAATCACCTCAATGCAATTTTTCTTTTTCTCATTCCTCTTGAAGCTTTCCAAGTTCAGGTCTTACAGACATGAGTCACCCCACCTAGCAAGACACAAGATTTTCCATTAATAGGTAACAAAAAGAGAGTCTCTGTATTGTTAGCTAAAAGTGAAAAATTTATATTCTCCTAGAAAGGTGGGGGAGGGGCAGCTCTATGACCATGATCTCAGAGGGTTGAAAATGATTAGAAAGATGCATTCCATCATGCTTGTTAGTAGTTTGTTTCCATGTCTTCTCTGAAGGAATGGTCTCAGCAATTAAATTTGGCAACTGTTTTCATGTTGGTCTTATGGCCTAATCTGATAAGCCAGAAGAAGGATACACCTAAGATGAACTATAACTCCATCCATTTGCTATGTTTGAATTTTGTCTTAGAAGTAGAAGGTCAGAGCCTGGCAGTGATGGCACATGCCTTTAATCTCAGCACTTGGAAGTAGAGGCAAATGATTTCAAGGCCAATCTAGTCTACAGAGAGTTCTAGGACAGCCAGGGCTACAGGGGGAAATCCTGTCTTGAATTAGTGAGAGAGAAGAATAAGGTCATCAGAGCCCTAAGGGGAGCCTTTCTGCCTTCCTCCACTAAGACACCAAGTAGCTCAGTGGTAGAGAGGTAGATGTGGGAATTAGAGTTCCAGGCTAGAATCTGCCCTCTAGGAAAAGAGGGGAGCAGACAGGCTGGCAGTCAAGCCAGAAGAGGAGGCAAAAGAGGGACTGAGTGTGCAGAGTGAACAGAGGAGGGTGGCTTAGGACCAAGACCAAGCATGGGCCTGCCTTTGAGTGGGGATTGCTAAATAGAGTATACACAGCCCTGCTGTCCAGGATTCTATACTCTTTGAGGCAACATGCTTCCTCTTCCCTTGATATGCCCTTTTCCCCAGAAACTGTACTGCTGGGCCTCTATTGATAAGATAAGTAAATAAGTTCTTTGGAGGCCCCAAAGACACTGAGTGAGTGCTCTGAAAGAGCTCTCTCTTGCACGAGAAAGCAAAAGAGAGATGGCTCATTGGCAAAAAACCGCTTACTGTACTAGCCTAAGGATCTGGATTCCCACCACTTGTAAAAAGCTGGGTGTGACAGTAAGTGCCTATAAAACAGTGAAAGGTGAAACCTAGAGGCCTGAGGGAGGGAGGATGAAGCTTTTGGACAAACAGTCTAGCTAACAGGTGAGAAAAGGGATCTGTTCAGTGAGCAACCTGTTTGAAAGTAAGTTGGAGAGTGGTAGAGGCAGACACCCAACCTCAACCTTTAGCCTCTATGTGTCTACACACACACACACACACACACACACACACACACACACACACACACACACACGGGCATGTATCTGCACACACAATAATACAGACAGATTTTAGAAAAGCACACTTCACAGATGAATGCACACATCTCAGTAGGATCTCATTCATCAGCTGTTTGCTCCTGGGGTCCTCAAATTCCACAGTCATCCCTCCAGGTAGTGTGCCCCTATGGAGACAGCACCAGGATGAGTAAGTGGAGCATTAGATGAGTGCAGGGAGCACTCAATCTTTTCTGTGACCTTAAGCAAAGCTCCAATCCTCTACACTGCTAAAGAGGTTGTGAAAATTGCACTTGCCATTCAGAACTATTTATGAAGACTCCCTGAGGGATTGGCAAGTAGGATACCAGCACTTTATTGGAGCATTTCATTAAGGAGATACTTGAAGGTGGACAGTAAAGGTAGTAGAGGTAGATTTCCTTTCCTTATAGGACAGTGAACATCAATCATTAGTACAGACCTAAGGTCAACACTGATCTGTATAGACATGACTTCAAAGTTTATTTATTTTAAAGATTGACTTTATGTATATATGTGAGTGTCTGTGTGTATGTTGATGTGATGTCTAAGTATGAGGAGGCCAAAAGAAAGTGTTGAACCCCTTGCAACTGGAGCTACAGGTGGTTATGATCTACTTACTCTGTGGGCGCTGGGAACCAAATTTGAGTCCTCTGGAAGAACAGCAAGTGCTCTTAACCAATTAGCTATCTTTTAGCCCCTTGTTTTATTTTGTTTTTTAAAAAATTATTTCACCTGTATGAATTTCATGTATGTCTTGTGCACCATGTGCCTGAGGAGGCCAAGAGATAACATCAGATCCCCTGGGATTGGAGTTACTTATGGTGGTCATCTGTCGTGTGTGTGTGTGTGTGTGTGTGTGTGTGTGTGTGTGTGTGTGTGTGTGTGTGTGTGTTGGAAATGAAGCCCTGGTCCTCTAGAAGAGCAGCCTGTAGTCTTACCTACTCTACCTACTCTAGCCCTGTGACTCTTTACAGGAAATATAAGGGCCAGATGGTGGTGACAGCACAAGCTTCAGGATAGCCAGAGCTGTTACACAAATAAACAATGACTCAAAAAAAAAAAAAAAAAAGCAGAAGAGGAGGAGGAAGAGGAAGAAGAGGAGGAAGAGAAGGAAGAAAGTATAAGGGAGTAAAGGGAGTGGTGGGCTAAGTGGGGTCAGAGAAATGAAAATTTAAAACTAGTCCAGGGTAGTGATCAGGCTGTGACTGGTCACTGGCAAGTGTTTGAAGTTAGACTTCTAGCCTCTCATGAGTCTAAGAATTAGCATACCTCTCTTGATAACTATAGTTTGATTGTGACTCTCAGGTCCTTACAGATATCCTGTCTTGTAAGAAATACATATATATGTATTTCTTAATATATATATATATATATATATATATATATATATATATCTCAAAAGGATAAAGGACAGACATCTGTAAATTTTAAGTGATTTTTTTTTTTGAGGCAGCATCTCCTGTATCCTAGATTAACCTCAAACTCCCTGTTGAATGACCACTTCTTGGTATGATTGAGGAAGAAGTTTATTGGAGATGTGAGGGAGAGCACAGCCAGAGACATCTGGAAGGATCCAGACTGCATATGACCAGCAGACTGAACCAGGGCATGGGAAAGAGAGAATGGTAGGGAAGAGAGAGAAAAGAGGAGCTGAGGGCCAAGAAGCAAGAAGCAGAAGACCAAACCACTTTGTGCCCAAAATGGCTGGGTTATCTGGGGATCAGGCTGAGGGAAGGGAAGTGAAATTCAGCCCCAGGGAGGGAGAAGTTTAGGGAAGGGAGAGGGATGAAGTGCTGGGGGGAGCCACAGATACCGAGTGAGACTAGTCCCAGGTTTCTTTGTATTGGAAGATAGCCTTAAACTCTTGTACCCTCCTGCTTCTGTCTCTCAAGTGATGAGAGGCCTCTGCTACCATGCCTAGTTTATGTGGCACTGGGGATGGAACCCAGTGCTTCATGTATGCTGAGCAAGTATGTTATCAACTGACTTACATCATTTTGCCCAACAATTGTAAATTTTAATTTTTAAAAAAATATTTTAGATGAGAATATAGTTCAGTAGTAGAGTCCTTGCCTAAAATAAATGTCCTTAAAAAAAAAGGAGTTTACCTGGCTGGGACAAATATGAAATCCTCTTAGCAGTCTTTATCCCCCTTAGTTTGAAGGGAGATTCAAACTTGAGCTGCAAGGAACTGAGTCATGTTTGTTTAATTCTCTTGTTGAGCAGAGGTGACAGAAACATCTGAGCTGTTAAGGTGTGACCCTGTTAAGACTCCTGTATGCTAAGGTAGGGCAGGTGGTTTTGAAAGTTTAACAAGATCAAGGTGATCTTGATGTTAAGTTATCCCATGGGTCACACGTGGAGCAGCAAGGCTTTAATGAGGACCATGGGAGGGTGCTCAATTCTTAGGAATCCCAGCGCAGAGCTTCAGCTGTCCACCTCAGTGTCAGCAGACTTCTCCTTTGACTTATCTGGCAAGTCAATGGAGAATCCACAGCAGAAATGGACAGAGAATGCAGCACCGTCTCCTTGCTGTAAAACCAATGGAGGCATTCATTTGTTTCCCTTTTCACTTTTTAAAACAACTTCAGATGGTTAAGAGCGCTGGCTATTCTTCCAAAGGTTCGGAGTTCAATTCCCAGCAACCACATGGTGGCTCACAACCATCTGTAATGACATCTGGTGCCCTCTTCTGATGTGCAGACATACATGTAGACAACACTGTAGACATAATAAATAAATGAATCTCCTAACAAAATAAAATAATACAACTTGTGATGCTGAGGCTGCTAGTTGCTCCAAAATCCCTGGGATGGGATCCAGGAGACAACATTTTTTTCTTCTGATTTTTCGAGAAAGGATTTCTCTGAAAAACCTGTCACTTTGTTGAGGCTGGCCATGAACTCAGACATGTGCCTGCCTCTGCCTCCCAAATGCTCCCTTCTGGCAGCATTTTTCAAAAAACTTACTTTTTTCTCATATACTATATCTGAACCCTGTTTTCCCCTCTCTCGGCTCTTTTCAGTTCCTCCCCCTGCCTCCCCTCTTCTCTTCCCCAACTAACTCCTCATTTCCTTAAAAAAAAAAAGAAAAAGGCATCCCAGGGGACATCCAATGAGCATGGCCTGAAGATACAATAAGAAACACAGTAGGAGAAAAAGGGTCCCAAATGCCAGCAGAAGAGTCAGAGACACCCCTGACTTGTACTTTTGGGAGTCCCATAGGAACACCAAGCTACATAGCCATGAGGTATGTGCAGAGGACCTTGCTCAGACCCATACAGGGTCCATGTTTATAGTTTCAGTCTCTGTGAGCCCCTATGAGCCCTTCTGTGGGCCATATTCTTGTGGTGTTCTTGACCGTTCTGGCTTCTCCTCCTCCTCTCCTGTGTGTTCCCCTAACTCTGCTCTGTGTTGGTTGTGAGTCTCTGCATCTGCTCCCATTGCCTGATGGCACCCCTCTGATGACAGCTGGGCTGGGCACTGACCTATGAGCATAGCAGAAGATCATTAGGAATGATTTAATTGACTTGGTTCTATCCTGGGATTTTTGGCAGTTCTGCCTCCGGTCCTTGGCCATTCAGGCAAGCATGAGCTCCCTCTTGTAGCATGGAGAACATAGGAGGTACAGAGACAAATTCCTGAACAGATCACCAACAGCACAGACACTAAGAACAACAGTCAATAAATAAGACTTGTGAAACTGAGAAGCTTCTGTAAGGACAAAATGGCACCTACAGAATGGGAAAAGATTTTCCAAGACTCTACATCCAATAGAGGGCCAATATCAAAAATATATAAAGAACTCAAGAAACTAGACATCAACAAGTCAAGTAATTCAATTAAAAATGAAGTACAGATCTAAATAGAGAATTCTCAATAAAGGAATCTCAAATGACTGAGAAACACTTGAAGAAGATTCCTTCTTATACCTGTTATAATGGCTAAGACCAATAATACAAGTGACAAGTCACACTGACACGGATGTGGCACAAGGAGAACACTTCTCTGTTGCTGGTGGGAGGGCAAACTAGTACAGCCACTATGGAAATCAATACGGTGGTTCAGTAGAAAATAGGGATTGATCAGGTATCAATAAGGAAGACTCAGCTATACCACTCCTGTGCATATACCCAAAAGATGATCCATCCTACCACAATGACATTTGTTCAACCATATTCATTGCAGCTTTATTCATAATAGCCCCAAACTGGAAACAACCAGCCAAAGAATGGATAAAGAAAATGTGGTACATTAACACAAAGGAGTGTTACTCAGTTGTTAAAAACATCATGAAACTTGCAGGCAGATGGACAGAAGTGGAATAGATCATCCTGACTGAAGTAATCCAGACCCAGGAAGACAAGCATGGTATGTATTCACTTACATTAGCTGTTACCTAAAGCAGATCATGCTACCGTCTACAGATCCAGAGACTAAGTAACAAGCAGGAGTCACAGATGATGCCCAGATCTCCCTTGGGAGGAGAAATAGAATAGATTTTACAAGTGAACTGGTAGTTGGTGGAGAGGGAACAGAGGGGATCAGGCAGAGGGATCAGGCAGAGGTGGGAGGGACAGAGGGGAAGAGTACTGAGAGAGCAGATTGGAATTGAAGGGGCATTTGGAGAGCGATGTAGAAATCTAGGGCAGTGGAAATTCCCTAGAATCTGAAAGTTACCCTAGTGGAGTCTCTTAGTAATGGAGGATACAGAGCCCCAACTGGCCATCTTCTATAACCAGGCAAGTCTTCTAGCAGTAGGACTGGGACATCAACCCAATCACAAAACTTTTGACCTACAATCTGTCCTGCCTGCAAGATGTGCTGGGGCAGTGGTGGCACAGAACTTGTGGGAGTGACCAACTTATGACTGGTTCAATTTTTATGAGACAGAATCTTGTTATTTAGCCTTAGCTGTCCTGGTAACAGAATTTAAGTTCTTAGCTAAAACTAATATACAGCAAGATTGAGCAGAACTACTCTAAAAACTGTCAAGTTAGAAGAGAGACAGTCATATTTTCAAGACCTTTCTACATCCAGGGCTCCCCCAATCCTATTTGGTGACTGTGGCGAAGGTCTAGGTAGCAGATATGATGTGGAGATGACTGTGGGTATTGGGACTTCACTTGTCCCCAAACCTTCACAGTGGGAACAGCTGGATATCAAACAGATAATGGAGCATGGGAATGACCCTCATCAGGGTTCTACCTAATCCTGTATCCTTCTCCCAATGTCCTGATGTCTCAAATGCAGGCACTCCATTACAGTGGAGACTATGAGACCTGTGGAAGTAGGGAAGTGAGTGGTCAGGGAAGAAATTTCAAGGGTTTGGAGTACAGATTGTGGGGGGATAACAGAGTCCAGACTGAATGTCTCCCTACCTGCTTTCCCCTGCAGTCATTTTTATTGCCTCATGAGGCAAGCATGCAGATGAGCATCTGTGAATATATCTGAGAGGAAAAAGAAAGGAAAATCTGACTTTTTGTTTTAACCCCTCATATACTTCACAAGTATATGAGATAAGGGGTTTTTTAAAGGTATTTCTGTAAGGGACAAGGGCAGGGTGGAGATCTTTTTGGGAACATTTTTCTTACCCAGGCAGAGTTGGTTCCCTTCTGTAACATATAGTAGTGCTCAGGAGTAAGAGTCCTTACACCACTTAGGAGTAAGAGTCAGGTCTTTCCCTAGTTAAGTAAGTATACAGAGGGATGAAGTGGGCTTGAGACAAGCTGGGGACAGCTGGTGTCTCTCACAAGATGCCGTCTCTCAGATACCTGAAGGAAGCAGGTCTAACTAACACTGGAATCAGAAACATTCTATGTGGAGGAAATAGCAAGTGAGAAGGCCAAGAGATAGATGGGATTGCTATGTCCAAGGAACAATTAGGAAAGCAAGAAAAAAAAAAGTTGAACATGGGGACAGTGGCAGTGTTAAGACCAAAGGCAGATTTCAGCCCTCTGGCTTGCTATTGTAAAAGACTTTTTGATCACTGTGTGTGTGTGTGTGTGTGTGTGTGTGTGTATGCGCACACGTGTACGTGACAAACATGTGGAAGATATAAGAAGAAAAGCTTGGGGAGTGGGCTTTCTCTTTCAACCCTGGGGATCAGATAAACTTAGGTCATCATGCTTGGATGAAACACACTTTTTCCCCTTTGAATCATCTTGTTGTCTTCCAACTTCTGCATTTTTGTCACCAAGGTGGGAGTTCATGGGAGGGTTCTAAGAAGAGGAGAGACAGGATCCAATGTGCAGTGTTCTGGCTGCTTGGAAAGAACGAGCCACAGAAGCTAGAACGCAGAGAGATCACTGGTGAATGGGGGTTGGGATCCCTTGCATCTGTCGATAATGGTGGCAAGAACAACACAGAGGCAGGTTGGCACTGAGAACTATGAGAAGCCGAGTGATTGAAAGCACAGCCAGGAGGATCCTGGATAGGGGATGTGAGATCAAGGAATCAAGGATGACTCCAGTCTTTCCTCAACAGCCAACTACTTGTGTGATTTGCCATAAGGAAGAACAGAAGATGATGGGACAGTGGAAATTTCTTATTTGCTCCCACAGTGTCAAGAAATGAGTTAGAAGAGTATCAACTTGTTTGCAAATGCTAGTGGTGCTTAGAAGATAGCTAATAGGATTCCACTCACACACATATTTAGGACATGGCAACAGTATGTTTCAGGGCTCCACGCAACATGGTAAAATGCCAAAAACAAGCATAGAATGACAACCACCATAGTCAAGGTTGAGTCCTATCCAGAAGCTTGGTACTTTAAAATCCCATTTCTAGGGACTGGAGAGATGGCTCATGGGTAAGGGTGCTTATTGTACAAGCATGAATTCAGATCTCTAGTCTCACATAAAAACCAGGCATAGCTATGTACACTTATAAACTTAGCACTAAGGGTAAGGATTGGGGCTTACTGGCCAGCTAGCCTAGCCAAAGGAATGGCAAGTGCTCAGTTCACTGAGAGATCATTGCAAGCAGCTAAGACAGAGTGGTAGAGCAGTAAATCCTAATGTCCTTCTCTGTTGTTTGAATATGCAAACACACACAACACATGCACACACATGTTCTGTTGCTCAGACAAGACCCTAGTCCAGCTAAATAACTTTGAAAATATCTGGACATTTGTATTTATAAGATCGCCTCTAGGGGATTCTAGTATGTAGGCAAGGTGGAAAACCACTGCTCTAAATTGAGAAACAATTGTGAAATCTTTGATAAACAAAGGAATTTTCCCCTTTGTACAAAAGCCTTTGTCAATGTCTGTTTTGGATTTAGGTAATAGATGCCCATGTCCTGAATTCCATGATGTTTATCCAGGAAATCAGGGTAACCTTTGCTGGAGGCAGCTGAGCCCATACTTTGTGGCTTTGCAGTATCAGTCTCTGCAAAAATGGAACTCCTTGGGGAGGTGGCTGATGCCTAGTCACCAGAGAAGCTTGTCTTATCAGATGTCAAACAGGCTCTCAAAGACACTGAGGGCTGTGGAAGAAACAGACATTAGAGGCTTTTATGTGGCAAAGACTGGATGATTTGAGCATCAATAAGAATACCTGTGAGTTGCATGGTGCTTCACACAGAAGCTGATGAATAGTCAATCAGTGTTAGAGAACTTCATCTATATCACAAACATTACCCCTTCCCCAAGGTTCAGGGACAATCATGGAAAAGAGTGTCAAAAAGATTACAAGAGTCAGAGGTTGGGGAGAACCAAAGCAAAACAGAGGCTGCTGGACGAGGCAGAGCTCATAAACTCACAGCAGCCTTGGCTACCCAAGCAAGATCAAGCCAGCAAATGTTTTAGCACCAAGGCTCTAGAGAGGTGCTCATGAGCCGCCATCTCTAACCAAACTGCTATGAACAGTTGATAGCTGCTGAGGGCCATCCATTTATTTAGGAGTGTGTCTCCAGGTAGATCAACCAAACTCCAGTTGGTGTCCCACTCTCTGGTGTATGCAACTCAATGGACCACAGTTCAAACTCATTTGCACAGTTCAAACTCTTGGAGCAGGTGGGAGGAATGTGTGATACTACCAACCTCTCTACAGCAACTGCATTAACATGCTAGGTACCACAGAGGTAGAAATGGAGGAGATACAGAGGCAGGTCTACCACAGTGGAAACTCCTGCAGGATTCTTTGCTTTTTTTTTGGCAGGGAGTTCTCTGAATCACTGATTCTGGGGTGATGAAACCGGGCCATGTGAACAGAGCATTTCATGATTTTAAGATTGTGATCTTCCTGGGCTTAATGAGGTGTGTTCTAGTTATGCCTTCATGTCTTACATTGAGATTATATCAAGATGTGAGAAGTCAAGTGACACTAACTTCTGCCTCCACATCCTGAAAGGTTGGTGTGCATATGAAACAGACTAGTGGGCTAGGGAGATGGCTCAGTGGGCAAACAATTTGCCGCACAAGTATGGGGATTTGAATTTGAGTCACTAGAATCCATGTAGCACAATCTGTGATTCCGGTTCTCCCACAGCAAAATAGGAGGCAGAAATATAATTCCTGGGAGCACATGCACCAGCTAACCTGGCTTATACGCAGCAGCCGACAACAAAACACTTTCTCAAACAATAGGGAAGGCAAAGGTGCTGACAGTGGAGATGGTCCTCTGACTTCCACACACAGCAGCTGTACTCATACAGCACATGCATATGTGCATGCACACACGTGATTTCAAAAAGATTTTGAAAAGGCTAGTTTTTCTCAAAGGGGTTATTTGGGTCAAGGAAAGAGGCTACAGGACAATTCTCCACAGGACTTTCAACAGTCAGTTCTCTACTCTTTGTTTCTTTGGACCTGCTGAGCATCTTGAGATCTTGCAATAAAGAGGAACTGGGAAAAACAGATGGGGGCTCTTTTCATACCACACCTACCAAAAGGATGTTGATGCTTTAACCCAATTAGTCAGCTATTTTGCTTTGAAGCATGACACATAGGGTTGACTTATTTCTGGGGTCTGTTGGCTGGGATGCAGGTGGAGCACAAAGAGACAAAACACTCCATCATCAGCCTTGCCAAACCTTATAGGATCTGCTCATAATAAATCTTAGGCCTCTATTGTTTCTCCCTACTTATCTGTAAATAATAAACCTGATTCATGTATTTTGTTTTGCGGATTTCGTGTCAGGCAAGTTAGTGAGCAGGTCACAAGGAACCTGCTTCCCACAGAAAGAATTAACCTTTTAAAGCTGCTGGAGTTTTATAAAAGCCTACCTAACAATGTAGGGAGTGAAATGCCCAAATCCAACCATTCTAACAACCTTGTCCAGATATCACAAGCCCGGAAATATAGGCATGGGATGTACTCAATCATAAGTAGATTTTAGACAAAAAGCAAAGAACACCCAAGCTGCAAACCACAACCCCTGAACAGCTTGGGATCAGAAGGAACTTAAAAGAGACAACCAGGGATCTCGCTGGGAAGAGCAAATTGGGATCATAATGGGTAGTGACCAAGGAGAGGTGGGAACAAATCATGAGAGAAGGAGATGGTTGAATGAGAGGAGCAACAAAGAGGGAGAAAAAAAAGAGATGGATATCTTGATAGAGGGAGACACTGTAGGGTTGGAAAGAGGCCAGGTGCTAGGGAAACCTCCAAAGACCCACAGGATGTTCCTGGGTAGGACTCCAACCATTAGTGGAGGGATGCCTAAACAAGACTTCTCCTATAATCAAATGAATGACCACCCTAGGTGTCATTATAGAATCTTCAGCCAGCAATGAATAGAGGTGGAAGCAGAGATCCATAGGTAAGCATCAGGCCAAGCTTATGGTCCAGCTAAAGACAGAGAAGAGAGTTTATATGAGCAAGGATAGGAATTATAAGGAGGAGACACACAGAGAAGGCTGGCTGGAGCTCTGGGGAGCTCACTGAATCAAAAAGAGCCACAGGGGAATCATCAGGAAAGTGAACTAACCCCTTTAAAGGTAGATGACTGTCAATGGTATGGGCAGTATGCAGAACTTCATGGAGTAGGATCAGACTATATTCCTATGCATGAACTGGTGCCCATTCCTTACAGAGAAACACCTAACCCAGTCCTAACATTGGGATGAGGGAATCCGACCTACCTCAAATGGATATACCAGACTAAACTGACCCATCTTGGGTCTCCTTGCCCTCCTTGAGGAAAGGATGGGGGATGGGGTTGGGAGGCTGAGGGAGGAGTGGGAGGGATTGGAGGGAAGAGAGGTTAAGCAGGGGAAAAAAAAAAACCCTTAAAAAAAAATCTTGTTCCAGCAGAGGAGGAGGAAAAAGGAAACAGAAAAATCCTAGCTTTAAAATACAAAAGTTTGGGGGTTTGTTTTGTTCTTGTTTGGTTTGGTTTGGTTTTGATTTTGGTTGGTTGATTGGTTGGTTGGTTGATTTTGAGAGAGGGTCTTTCCACATAACCCTGGGTGTCCTGGAAATCACAATGTAAACTAGGCTGTCCTCAAACTCACAGAGATCTGCCTACCTCTGCTTCCTAAATCCTGGGATTAAAGGCATGTACCACCAAGTAAAGAAAGAATGTTTACTATGTTTGGTACATATATATTATAGATCAATATATTTGGGGTATGTTTTTGAGACAGAATCTTACTATGTTGCTCAAGTTGGCTATGAACTCCTCCTGCCTCAGTTTCCTAAATAGCTGAGACTTTAGGCATACACCACCATATCTGGTCTGCAAAGTATTTACAATACTAACTATGTTGACAAATCAAATTAGTATATTAAAAACTGAAGTGTACAGAATCCCATCTAATTTGATCTACCTATATATTGTTAGGTAGGTTTAAACAAGATTGGTATTTATTTCTCTTGAATGTAATAATCAGTGTGTAGGCAATCCAGGCTAAGATGTTCAGGAACCAGTTTTTTGTTTTTGTTTTTGTTTTTCTGTACTTTTGCTACAGCATTGTAAGTTTATGTCTTCCATCTGAAAGACCCCATAGTTCACCAGAGTTGGGATAGAGGTAGTGGTATCTTTTCCTCTTAAAGCCTGACTCAGAAAATGCACATCTCACTTTCTCACAACTACCTGCCTACTGGGATGTAGTTAACTGCAAGAATAGCAAAAAAACCTAACCTCCTTCCTCCTTCCCTTCCTCCCTCTTTCCCTTCATTGCACCTCCCCCACTCCCCCCACCCCCGAGAATTTCTCTCTAGAGCTGGAGTCTATAAGCTTCACCCCAAGCCCAGAAAGTTTTTCTTATAAATGGCTTTGGTCTTGTATACTTCGGTGGTTATAACTAATCTCTTTCTCCCCTTCTTCTTCCCAAAAGAATGAATTTCAAGCAAAACCAACTGTGTGTGCCCTAATATAAGTATAGACAAAAAAAATACATGAAAACCTGGTAATAGCATTTGTCTTCGGACAAGGTGCTAGTGGTTGAGGACATAGTGGGAAGAGAAGGTTCCACTTAATATTTTTTGTACACTTTTAACTTGTTCCATATGATGTATTAACTAGCCACACATTTTGAACAAAGCTAGAGCAAATACTAGCAAATTATGTGCTCAGTAAGCCTCTTGCCTGGTTCACTGACAAGGAGTTTGCTTGTTTACTTCAGCCCCCTCAGAGAGGGTTATAGATAGATGTGGTGGAAAACACCGGCCACATGGACTGAAGAAAATCCATATGGTTTGAGGAGCCTGCAAAACCCTGTGGGCAACATGAGCAGGGGCCTGGAAAAGAACACAAATCCAAATAAGGGTCTGGGAGAGCCAGGCTTCCTGATCCAGCAGACCCAAGTGGCCCTGGCCATTCTTCCAGATCATGCTTAGTGTTAGCTTGTTAGAGAGACAGGAGACCATTCTCCTGCTAGGAGTCTCCCTCAAGTGCAGCTCAAGCAGAACAAAGCTGGGGGACACGGGTTTTTTCAGACAGAGTAGTGGACACTGAAAGGGGGACCTGGAAGCCAAAGCATACCTAGAGGGAGGTGCCTGGAAACTGAGGCAACTCCTAAGGCAGAGGGTGCCACTTGCCGTTTGAACTAGGAGCCTTTGAAGTATCTGCCAGGCAGAGGCCAGACTCCCATTATCTAACTCTTGTTTCCTTTCCAGCTTTTGTGGTTCATGAGATCCTTGAGGCAAACTATTGGGCTGCCTGGAGTGGGACCTAAGAAGCCCCAGTGCAGGGCCGTGGAGAGATCACAGGACCGACCCCCTTCTCCACAGGCAGAATGCTCAAGCATGCTTGCTGGCCTAGTCCCCAGTACCCTCTGAGGGTGTCCACAGGGTTCTATGCACAGTGACTGACGTAGCTACTCCACATTTTGCCTAACCTCCAATGAAAGAAAACAGAAAAGTTCGCAGTCCTCTGCTATCCACATACTAATTCTACAGTTAATAAACCGGGGTTTTATAACTTTAGCTCAATAGATTTCCCCAAACACGTAAATGTAAACGTCTTCCCAATTCTAACAACTTAGAGTCTCACAAATATTTTAAGCACTTTTAAATATCAAAAAATAACAGCGTAATGATGGCAAGACTGCATTAGTGCACGAACTAAATATGCTTACACGTGCTAGTATAGTATGCACATCTACACTGGCTTTGTTCCGTTTGGTGATCAGCATTCTCAGCAGGAGGAACAGCCTGTACATGCTCACATGTTGCTCATTGCTGCCCTCTACTGGGAACACAGATATGCCACACCCATTTAGACTGCCCATGTTCTTCTGTGTTAGGGCTTTTTACACTTGCAGCTTGTTTTATCTAAAAACATTTTTTTAAGACCCCAGGTAAATTGCTACATGAAAATTGGGAGCTGAAAAATAGCACTGTTTTCCATATATCCAAGGGTTTCTATTGCTGCGGAAACACACCATGACCAAGACAATTCAATTCTCCCCTCAGCCCCCACCCCCAAACAAGATTCCTCTGTGTAGAACTCACTCTGTAGTCTAGGCTGGCCTTGGACTCCCAAAGATCTACCTGCCTCTGCCTCTCTAATGCTGAGATTAAAGTCACATACCACCACACACAACTCTTATAAAGGAAAATATTTAATTGAGGTGATAGCTTATAGTTTCAGAGGTTTAGTTCAACATCATCATACTAGGGAGCATGGGGCTGTGAAGACAGACTTGGTACCAGAGAAGTAGCTGAAACTCCTACATCTTGAGGGCAATAGGAAACAGTTTGAATTTCATGTTCAGTCTGAGCATAAGAGACCTCAAAGCACACCCCCACAGTGACACACTTCCTCCAACAAGACCATACCTCCTAAAAGTTCCCCTTCCATTGAGGGCCATCTTCTTTCAAACCACCACAATATACAAGCCTGACAACTTGAGTTTGATCCCCAGAACCTAGACAAAAAGCTGGATACAATAATGCACGTCACAACCTAGGACTCCTATAGCAAGACGGGAGATAGAGATAGGAGCTCTCCCCAGAGCTCATGGTTAAAACAAGAAAGACCTGTTCCAACAGGATGGAAGTTAAAAATAGACTCCAGAAAATAGGCCTCTAACCACGGCACACTCACCCAAGTGTGCATGTACACACTAAGACTACATTTTAAAAAGCAAGTTGGATATTAATAGGATGGTGTGCTTGCTTATTTTTATGTGAAGAACTAACTCTTGGCTGCAGGATGTAGAGCATTGTTGATGCTTTTCAAATCTGATCCATATTGTGGTTTGATAGTCATCAATGCTGAGGCCAATTCAGCACATTTAGGGCCATTTTAGAATTTGTTGGAAATTCTGTCCCAGTTAGAAGCCAAGATTCATCTAGTGACTTTTTTTTAAATGAAATTAAAGTCAGTAAACTCAAATAGCAACTCTTAAAATCAAACACTGAATGTCCCGCAGTCACAGAGTAACTCTGTTTATGTAGATATTTATACTTTAAGATGATTCTACCGTGGTAGGTTTCCATATAGAAATGTTCTAAGTGTTAATTAGCCTTCTCTATATACCCTCCTCTTCCCTGCCCCTCTACCCTGATGCTTTTACCTCTTCCTGTTCCATTGTTCTCTTTTGTCTTATTCTATCACTGCATGTTTTCTCATATTCCCTAAAAGATAACCCCATGGCCGCTTCCTGATTTCTTCATATTCCAAATGAAACATGTATATCTAAAAATTTGGTTGATCAGAGTGACCAGGACTTGTTTTAAGATGCCCAGGAACAGGGAGCAAAGACCCAGTGAGGAAGTTATGGTCAAATTCTGGCAGGATCTCAAGGGAGAATTTGGCCAGAAGCTGCTGGAGCAGAGCAAAGACTAACAATGTCACAACAGCAATGGGAAGTGGGTGACATGGGGCAACATTAGACCTGACCCTGCCAAGCTTGCTGTGGGGCTGTTCCAGAGATTTCCTGTCTCCACAGCAACCAGGCAGAGAGAAGGAGGAAGGTGACAGCATGTACAAAGGTCAAGCATACAGGAAACAGGCTTTTCCAGAGGTGGGTGTGTGCAGGAAGGAAGAGAGATGGAACCCGGTCTAGAAAGAATGCAACATGAGGCCTTATTGATCCTATTAGCTGCTGGGAAATGTGCCCACGAGGATTTGCAATATTGTCCCAGCAGCTAGTGAGCAGGTGTAGCTGAATGACAAGTGATGACTGGAGCAGAGTCTTAGGTGCCTCCTTCTCCCACCGCAATTCTAACCGAGTAGCCAAATTCAAACTCTAGCTCTTTTCTATGCAGCCACTACCTGGGAGGTATTGACCCTGGGTTGCAGAATGTGAGGGGAACTTGCAGTTAGAACGTGGTTGCTGCAACCCATTCTAAGGCCAGGCCAGGTCAGCCTTTGTAGAGCACAGGAAGATGTTCTTATTCAGAGAGAAGCTGGTGATCAGATTTAGTTCTGAAGATGGAAGAGGGCGATAGTAGATAGAGGAAAGGAAATCAAGTCTGCCAAGAAAAGACACAGCCTCGTCAGGTTCATAGAAGTTATCTGAAGATATGTGAACCCAAGAGCACAAACAGCTGAGGAGACAGTTTGTGGAGAAAGGGTGATAGGATGTGGAGCTTGGTGCTGCACCTGGGAAGACCAGCATGTCCCAGGAGTTGTGTTCCTAAGTGAATAAATAGAGCAGAAAGTCAGAAAATGAGTGATCTTGGGAGGAGAAGATATCAGTAGTGTCAGGGAAGAAAACACCACGCTGTGAAGACCTTTCTCCCCTGTGAAAGTGTACACACACACACACACACACACACACACACACACACACCCTCTCATAAATTCATAGATTCAGAGAAGGACCCCTAGGTGGCAGTGTGTACATGAGAAATCTCCTACGATCAAATAGTGCTCCCTAAAGGAATGTCCCAAGAGACCAGCTATGCCCCGCCCCCTATCTGTGAGAGGGACAGAGAATAATGCCTGTGATGCCTCTTTGAACATCCATCTGTGTGTGCCCTTCTTTACTTTGAGGAGTTCAGGGTAAGCCTTTTTCACCCCTAGGGTGGGAGCAAGGGGTACTTCCTGGCCTTTCTTTCTGGCAGGGTCTGAACATGGAGATCTTCAAATCCCTGGGTATGAGACTGAGAGGACACCATTCCAGACATAAAACTGGCAGACCTGGCTCTACCACTGTTGACTGGGTGACTCCTCACAGCCTGCTTTCCTCATTTAGCTACTGATTCAGAGCTTTGGAAAGTCAAAACACACGAGTCTGTTCTAAGTGTGACATGCTTTACACTCCAGTGGCTTTCTCATGAAAGCATATCCCACAGTTTCATGTGTGAACACAAATGACTTAGCCTTGAGTGAGCACAGCCTTTTAGGATCACAACTGGGTCTTAGCCAGGAAGTCTGACTCCTTGGGACCTTTCTTTTAACCTTTATGACCTATCTACCGATGGTGTTGTATATGATCTCATCCGTCACTTTCTTCCTTCCCTTCCTTCTTCTCTTTCTTTCTTAAACCATATTCTCCCATTTAGAGTAAACGATAGTTGGGTCAAAGAGAGGGCTGGACTGCTACTGAGAATCTGCCTACCGATGAGGCTTCTCCTTTCCCGTGCCCACAGTTGCAGATGGAATGAGGCGTGGTAGGACTGCTTGGCATGACCATCTGCTAACTCCCTTCTAGTCTTTACCATCCCAGCACCGTGTCCTATGCTCACACATGGTATCTTAGCACAAACACTGCTTCTGTCTCATAGGGAGTACTACTAAAGGGCAGAAGTCCCATGGCTAAGGCTGCAGTTAGCAATCAGAGTAAAACATGCTTAGATTAGCTGAGCGGTGGTGGATGCCTTTAATCCTGTCACTTGGGAAGCAGAGGCAGGTGGATCTCTGTGAGTTTGAGGCCAGCCTGATCTACAAAGCAAGTTCCAGGATAACCAGGGCTATTGCTCAAAAATTTGCCTTGAAAATAAATCAAAACAAAAAACAGAAACAAACAAGCAAAAGAGGTGCTTGGATGTTTGGAGATTTTATATTTAAGATCATTCTAGAATAGGCACTGTATGACTACAAATTTATTAAGAAATAAATTTCTCTTCTGTTCTCATTTTCTTCAGAGACTCTTATTTTAAGAAAGGAAACACAAACTCAAAACTGATCTTGGAGTGAAATGTCTATCCAAACCGTTGACCCAGGGCAGCTGTCATCTGCATGCATTGGTGGCGTAACTCACTCCTCCTCCTCATCCTCACACCACTGGCCTCCCCCTTCCACTCTTGGTCATCCACTCGCATGGACACAAGCCTCTGTCTGACCACACCTCATGCTATCGTACCTGACATTTTCACTTACTGGGTATCCTCCAGCCCCAACCCACTTCTTTCCTCCCAATTTACCAGCCCTACTGCTAATCCTTCTTCCCACAATTCAATACTCATTATGTGGGCTAGGTAGTCTAAGGATAGCTAAATTGGTGAAGTGCTTGCCATGTAATTATGAGGTCCTGACTGGGAATGTTGTCAGGCCTGGACTTTGGGTTTTTGTTTTTTGTTTTTTATCATGCCCTTTGGCAACACCAAACCTTGGTTAGTCTCTACTGTCTATGATTTCTGAAGCTCTGTTGACACCAGTTGCTGAGGACTAGTGAAGCAGGTCATGTGTTCTGAGATGAAGGCACTCTGGGTCCAAGTATCAATCTTAGTCATGCTCACAATTCTTCCCTAAACATCCTTGCCTGCCTAACCTCACAAGTGTAGCTCTTTCTTGCCTCGGTTTCTTTGATATGCTTGGATTTTGTCAATTATCTTCAGCGTGTGACCATTTCTCCTCAGCCTTCCAGAAGCATAAAGCGCTGACACTTGCATCCTCACTTCCGTCCCTCCTTCCAGGCTCCATGAAAGCCCAGCTGTCTGTCTGTCTGTGACTCCTCTCTTAGTAAAGAGAAAAACTACCCCCTCCCACCTTTCCCAGATCATCTCCCGGGTCTTTCCACACACTCTGCACTCTTTTTTGCCCCTTTCCTTCATCATTTATACATATTCATGACCTTTCTTTTGAAGGGGATTTATTCCAGACCCTTGATTAGGCAAGAACCACACCCAAACACCTGGCTTCCCCCCCACACCCCCAGAAATCCTTCATTAAGTGAGGAAGACCAGTTAAAGTAGCTGCTTTCAGTCTCAGGCAGATAATTAGAAGCAAATCACCTAGCAGGTTTTTTTGGTTGGTTGGTTCATTGGTTGGTTGGTTGGTTTTTGTCTTTTCAAGACAAGGTTTCTCTGTGTAACAGTCCTAGCTGCCCTGGAACTCACCCTATAGATCAGGGGGGCCTCAAACTCATGGATATTCATCCTTCTGCCTTCCCATGCTGGGATTAAAGGATACATGCTCCACTACCAAAGGGTTTCAATCTTAAAAAGAGAGAAAGGGGAGGTCTGTGTTATAATGGACTAGGATGAAGTTAAGGTAGAAGAGATAGGGGACAACGGAGAAGAGGAAGTGGACAAGGGAGAGTGGCAGGGATATTTGTCTCCGGGGGACAAAGGACTGCCTCTGGATAGAGAAGAGACACGGGTGGCACATGGGCAAATGGCAATTTATAAAGACAAGAGGGGCAACCTCTTGTTAGGATGAAATGTTTCATTTTAATTGGGCATGTTTATTAGGTGAACCTAAGGGGGCTTTTGATTGCTCCACTTCAATACTTTGGTAGCTGGATTTTGGTAGTCATCATCAGGAGGAAGTGGTCAAATACAGGAACGGACGTTTGTGGATAGCTTTAGCAATGTGAACTAACAGTTTTTAGCAAGGCAGAGGGAGTAGGAAGAAGGGCAAGGCTGCCAGAGCCGTGTGCTCAAGTAGGCCAGCGTCCCTTCACTTTTCATCACCCTCCAGCCAGTGTCTCTTGTATTGCCCACTGTTAGCTGGCTTTGGGTCACCTACTCCATGGAAATAGCTCTCACCCACTCCAGCCACAATGCCCATTTTAAAAAGCCTGTCTCACTGGCCTCTCTGGAGTCAATCTCACCTTCCTGAAAAACCTCATTTCCTTTCGCATTTCATGCAGAGCATCTTCCTGGCTCCCTTCCTATCTCACACAGTGCTCTCGTAGCACGAATTCCGTTTGTACTGAAAGAGACTCGGAGCCAGATATCAGGGAAAGACTGAAATATCAGAGAGAGGAAACACCACAGTCAAATCTCACCCAGCTATCCTCCAGCTTCCTCAGCTTTGTAGCCACTCGATTCTCCTCTGCTGTTTTCCTAAGTCTGCCACAAATACCCTTCTGCCCAGCTGTATCCCATCCAGGTTAGGGTTAAAGGCGTGAGCTATTCTGTTTGGTAGTCAGCCTTGAACTCACAGAAACACAGAAAGTTCTCTGCCTCTGGAGTTATGGGCTTTAAGGCATAGGTCACTACTTCCGGCTTTCCCAGTGCTGAGATTAAAGGTGTGTGCTATTGAAGCCCTGCTGTTTGGCCTTGTACTCAAGGATCAAGAACTTCCTGAGCTAAATCTGCCTAGTTTTTGACTGTGGGTTGATCTCTTGATAGTCCAGGTTTTATTAAATATGTAACATATCACCACATGCTTTTCTTTGGGCCTTCCTTTTTTATTTCTCTATGTAGTCTAGATTTTTTCATTGCTCCTTCCTTTTTCATGGACATCTGTTGTGTTTTGAGACAAGGTCTTGCTACATAAGCAGTGTTGGTCAAGGTTACACAAGCAAGAGTCTGTGGTGCTTTTGTGGGAAGTGCTGCTTTTCTGAGATAGATAGGAGCAGCCCTGTTCTTTCTCCTTCTCATTTTAGTTGAGAAGCTGGAGGTGGAGTAAGCAGTTTATGGCTTCAAGCTGACTCCGAGGATGAAGGCTGCCTGTTGTCCAGCGCCAGCCCAGCCCAGCCCAGCCCAGTGGATCTGTAACCTGAGTGACATTGCTGGAAAAGTCAAGTAGCTCCGTTCTTTTTACCTTTAGATGTCCCACTGAGTCATGAGAGAGTTGTTTTTAACAATTGCCATGACCACCAGCAACAGACACAATTTAGTTAGTTACTGAGTCACTGTTATAAGAAGGAAGCACAATTCTGGGGCTGAAGAGATGGCTCAGTGTGTATGTCTGAGTTTTATCTCACAGAAACTAGACATGGAGGCAGAGACAAGTTAATATCTGGTGCTTGCCTAATCAGAGAGTGTAGCAGGAAATCAAAAACTACACATGTAAATGGATCGTGTCAGAGGGCTGGAGCAGAGCAGGGCGTGGTCAACTGAAAAGAGCTTCAAAAGTAGACCACCAAAGGAAAAGACCAGGACAGGAAGCCGGCATTCTCTCATGCAGGGCAGGGACCTCTCACGAGGGTTCCGGACTGGTGGCGCGGTTTTTGGACTGATGATGCGGCTTCCAGATGGGTCGCAGTTCCAGGCTGGTGGCGCGGGTGTTCGGAGGTGCGGCGTGTGGGTGAGGAGCTTTCGTTAAAAATGCTCCAGCGTGCTGCAACCTTATCCTTTCACCTTTTCTTAAAACCTTCTCTGTTTTATAAGCGATTCTCACAAAATAAACCTCATTTAAAACATATCTCATGGCGGGTTCATACCGCAATAATTGGCGCCCAACGTGGGAGAGCCACAAGTCAATGAAGACCCCATATCAAAAACAAGGTGGATGGCATCTGAATAGAAACAATATATAAGGCTGTTCTCTGGCAACAACATAACATGTACATGCATTAATGTACTTGTACATAGGCAGACATATACACACATGTTGTAGTAGTTTCAAATAAAATGGTCTCCAAAGGGCATGGCACTATTAGAAGACGTGGCCTTGTTAGAGGAAGTGTGTCACTGTGGAGGCAGGCTTTGATGTCTCTTTTGCTCAAGTTTCCCTCAGTGTGATGACCAGTCGACTTCCTGTTGTCTGAGTCAAGATATAAAAGAACTGTCAGCATGAACACCCTGTCTGTCAGCCCACACACTGTCATGCACCCTGTCATAATGATAATGGACTATTCAGTCTGAAACTGTAAGTGAGGCAACCCAATTAAATGTTTTCTTCATAAGAGTTGTTGTGGTCATGATGTCTCTTCGCAGCAATGAAAACATTAAGACACATGTACACAGAAAGAAATGAGCATCATTCCCAACTGCTACAAAACTCCCAAATTTACAGATTCTGCTGAGGTATCTCTCCCAAACTCTATAGAGCAATGAACTGCTCTTGTCTATTCGAGGAGCACTTCAAATGAAATAGGTCTAAGCCACCACTTCTCAACACTTGCACGCGCGCGCGCACACACACACACACACACACACACAGAAATAAAGAGAGAGAGAGACAGAGAGAGACATAGACAGAGACAGAGAAACCACAGAGCTAGTAACTAGTGCCACTGTCCATGCAGCAGAATATGGCATCTCCTTATTCCTTACTTTCCTATTCAAATGCTTTCTATCTGTTCTGTGTCCTAAATGTGTTCTGAATCTGCCCACTTCTTTCCACTTCCTCTTTGTCTTCCTCCTAAACCACTGCAGTAGCTTCCTTCAGAACCATCTGTATGCATTTTTGCTTAATTGTGAGCTGCTCCTCCTACTTCTGAAAGACAGTGTCACTATACTGTCTAAAAATTTCCAGCCAGTGCCCAGAACTTCAGGATATCTGGTAGACAAGACTCTACCAGAAGTTATGATGTGAATCCTGTACACATTACTGCTTTCCATGGCATAGCCCCTGTGCCAGGGACTGTTGGCTTGGGCACAGGACAAGGCCTTATTCAAATATAGTATTCAATCTCCTTCACAGGGACTGGTTCAAGAGTGGGCATGTGACCAGAGCTAGACCAGTTGTAATCCTTTCTTGGATTTATTCATACCAGCTCCAAGACCATTCACCTTAAATTTCCAAAGTAATTCAGATTTCAAGCTCTTTCAAATGCTGTCAGCAATCTCAATATAACTGTAGGGGAAAGTGTGCAGCTGAAGAAACCCACTCCAGCCTGAACCCAGAGCTAGTGAAAGCAACACACACTAAATTTATTTCACTGAGTGAAATACATTTATCCCTGAACCCAGAACCAAGAGGAAATGTGCCTTAACTTTGAAACCAGCACCAAAGAAACACACTTTCACCCCAGAATCACAGCCAGTGAAAGAAATGTACCCTGGCCATGAAATGAGAGCCCCAAAGCCCCAAAGAGCCAGTGAAAGAAACACACTTTGGCCCTGAAACAAAAAGTCAAATCAGTGTAGAAACAAAGAGAAAAGTTCTGACCAATCCCCACCCTGGAAGTCTCCCTAGAAAGTTCCACCCCCAGGAAGACCTACATAAGTCCTGAGCTCCCAGGCCTTTCCCAGCTGCCCTTTACTGGCTGTCATCTCCCACCCCCTGCTGAGGCAGACACCCTCTCCTGGACTCTTTTCTTCCAATAAATCTCTTGAATGAGGTTTGGGTGAAGATCTTTTTCTTTCACTGGAGCAGAAGAAGAAGAAGAGAAAAGAAGAAGGAGGAGGAGGAGGAGGAGGAGGAGGAGGAGGAGGAAGAGAAGAAGAAGAAGAAGAAGAAGAAGAAGAAGAAGAAGAAGAAGAAGAAGAAGAAGAAGAAGAAGAAGAAGAAGAAGAAGAAGAACCTGGATAGAGAATCGCTGAGGGAGTGAGCTGTAACACTCTCACTGCCCAGAGGACCTTCCCTGGCTGGGCCCAGTTGTTACATTCCTTGAAAAAAGAGCAGCTATTGGGGAGGGGAAGCGAAGCCTTGGTCAGTCACTGCAGCAACTTTGCCCAGGAGCCAGGAGACCCTCCCTTGCTGGAGCAGAGCTGTTAGCACTGGGGAAGCCTTTCCCTGAAGCAGGGCTGTAAGTTGCTGTCTAGGCTTACTGTGGCCTGTGGTGTTCATTGGCTCCCAAATGCCTGAATACTTTTCCATTCCAGCTGCAGTGCTCAGTGTGCCCGGGCTCCAGACTGCCAGCATCTCTTTCCATCTGGGCTGCACTGGGCTGCACAAATATTTGTCTGAAGTAGTTTAAGTGGGGTCCTCATGTTTACCATCAAAAAGTCCTCAGTATTGTGAAGAGAGCTGCTGGGAGTTTGGTCCTAATAAGACATCATTTATAGGCAAAGGATTTCTTTATAGCTTTCTCAATGTTTTTCAAAGCTTTACAAACTTTGTTTATGGTAGTGCTGGGCATTCATGGTTTCATGCAGAGGATTCAGGGTTTCATGTATGGTAGGCAAGTATTCTATCATTGAACCATGCTGGGTCACACTTTTTTTAAAATTTAATTTTCTTAAATATACCAAACAGTGTTCACCCTCTATCCCCTCTTCCCATCATCCTCCAGCTTCCTGCCACCCCAGCCCTGATCACTTTGTATTATGAGATTATAAAGTAGACATTTCTATGATTTTGACCTTATAGGGAAGAACACTAGGGCTCAGAGATGTGACACCATTTGCCTACAGTTATGAATTAGGAGAGCTGGTCACCAAATGCCTCTCCAATGCAAGGCACCACCACCCTATTCCTGCTTGTGTACACACAGGTTTTACAAAGTTGGCCCAGGATGGCCACAGCAGCCTCAGGCTAGGGCATTGCAGAAGAAGAAGAAAAAGCCAAAACCAAATTCTACCCAAAGTTTTATTTATAGCAAGGAGGAGAAAGGAAAACTCAGCTTCTTTGTTTTCTTCTTTCCAGTCATTTTTCTTCTTCCTGTAATCCATGTCAAGCTTGTAGTCTACACTATAATTCACCCATATTCTAGGCAATTATAGATTGAAGGGCTAGCTTGCAAAGTAAATAACTATATAACTCTTTACCAGATGCCAAGTCAATCCATCACTGGTTACTATACAACTCTATGAGGTATGCACAGGACTTCCTTTCTTTCAAATTCTTTTTATTTTTTTAGTAAGTGAAAATAAAATAGACTATATTCCTGTGCTCTTGGAAGCTACACTATGTTGCTAAAAGAATCTCACAGGACACCTGAAGCTAGTAAGTAAGCGTTGTATCTAACTGTCCATAGAGGCCTCCTAAGGATAGGGTGTACCATGCTGATGTCGTGGACATCCCATCCTCTTTACATCTTGCAGCACTGTGGCCAACTGGCCCAGAGAGAAATGTCCCTGAAGGCTTCTTAGTCTGCAGGACATAACATTACCTAGTCCTTAGTTCACAGTGTTGGTTCAATGTCTTCCCATCTTGTCCTACAATCAGAACCTTCTTTAAAATCAGGTGAGAATCAGGTGAGAATAAACATCTCCTTTCACTGGAAACATGTTCATTGACTCCCACCCTCTCCTTCACAATGGAGGAGATAACTTCATCCCTATAACAGAGGCACCTACATCCCACCTCTGTCCATCTGCTGGTCAGAAACATCACTCCTTCCTCCTCTAGATCTTTCTCATCACTGTACAAACCTCCTGTAGTTTTCCCCATAGTCTAACCCCCACTCCCATTAGGCTAACACAAATTAAAGTTAGAAATAATGGTCTGCATGTATCTTTAACCTTAGCACTAGGAGGGCAGAGACGGGCAGATCTCTGTTGAATTTCAGGCCAGTTTGATCTATATATCAAATTTGAGATCTTTTCTCAAAATAGACAAATACATTTAAATGAATATTGTTACAAGCAGTAGAAAATTGTAAGTAAATGTGAACAATATAATTGTCTTTTTTTTTGTCTACATAGTAAGTAGGTAGCTCAGAATAGGTGGAAATCTCTAGACTGTGGAAATCCATTTGTTCTAATATGTTCTATCAACATTCTCAACACATGACTTCCACTACCGACACACATGGCTACTGGATTCATGGATTTCAACCGCATGTTCCTGGAAAGAATGCTGGCCAAGGAAAGCACATTGCTTCCCTTTAAAGCTAGTTTAGAACTTGTACATGGACTATTGCACTTCCTATTGGCTGAAACTGAGTCACATGATCATCTGTAGTAGAAACATTTGCCTTTATTCTGGGAAGCCATGTGTCTGGCCAG
Source organism: Sigmodon hispidus (assembly GCA_004025045.1). NCBI lineage: Eukaryota > Metazoa > Chordata > Mammalia > Rodentia > Cricetidae > Sigmodon > Sigmodon hispidus. Next base: position 28,713 of record PVIH01011735.1, on the reverse strand, counting down.
ATAGAATTAGAAATCATGCTATGAAAGGCAAAGGGTGAGATGCTTAGCTGTCTCCACCAAAGCCTCTGATACGCCACATCATTTGTTAGCTCACTCATGGTTCTCTGTTCCCTATTGGGTAGGTTTATTGCCATTGACTTCCATCCCTTAGTATGTTTACCAATGGCTTCCTGCTGCCAAATGCAATGGACACTTCTCTGACTTATCTTACCTGAGCCCCAAGCAGCATCTAACATAGCTAACAGCTAACTCCTTTCTGAAAACAAGAATCTCAGTCTTGGGCATAGGAACATGGCATCCTTTGTTCTTCTCTGGCCTCCCACTCCCTGGGTTCCCATTGTCTTTTACATCTACCTTTCCTGACTTTATGCACTCTTCCCACATCCTATGATCTTTACCATCCGCTGATCCCCCAAAATGCACCTTCACCCAAGACCCTTCTGTGCTCTTGGTGATTAGGCAACAACTCAGGGTGTCTAACAGGTGTCTTCAAGTCAGTATGACTAAAACAAGATTGTTGGTTGATGGTCCTTGTGAAAGTGGTCATTTTCCTCCAGGCCGCTTCACCGCAGTAAATGAGTCACTGTTTCCCACTCATTTGGAGAAACCTGAGAACTACCTCTTTCATTTCTACATTTCCTCCTATGTCCATCTTATTGGTATTTAATTCAAAACAGTCCCTCTCAACCATTCATATTAACACACCTACCACGTTAGTGCAAACTGTACTCATACTTGACTCAGATTAGGACAAAAAACTGGGTCCATGCTTTTATTCTTTGCCTGATAACTACTACATTTTACTCTTCCTACATCAGCAAATCAGAGTGTTAGTCTTTTTGGTAAACCCTTCGATGGGTCTAACACAAACTGCTCCGTTCCTTGACACACTGCATTGGCCCCTTTTGTCCTGGTCTCTACCCATGCCCAGATGTTATACCCAGGCCTCAAGTGATAGCTATCGCTTTTCTTTCATCTTCTTGACAACTCCAGAGTATGCCCTTTTCAAGGCGTTGGCATCTACTGCTATTAACGTGTACTTTCTGGACTACCTGTCACTTTCCCCAAGGCTAACTCTTCATCCTTTTGCTTTTGATTTCAAGATCACTTTCTCACCTTTCTCCGGCCATGCCCTTATTCTCTACCCCAAACCTTTGTCTTTGCCTCTGCATTGATTTCAACCTGAAATGATTTGGCTTGTCTACTAAAAGTAACTGTGGAGGGAAAGGTTTTTGCTACAACACCCCCAGCATAAACACAAGGCCTGGTAAATCACACATCAGACACCCAATCACACATTTGGTCAGCTAGACAATATGGCCAGGTTTCTTTGCCTGGGAGGTCTTTGAGCTGTCTGGGATATTTTAGAGACATGTTGCATCCCCCTTACTAATAAATCACAGCAAACAGTAGAAAAGGACACTCCATTTCTTGAGTTTTGTCTGCACATTGAACTTAATCTGTTGGCTACATGTAAAAACATGGTTCCAGTCTTATGTCACTATTGTATTACCCAGGAGGAAGAGACCTAACCCTCAGCTCTCCCAAACCCATTTGATTTTTACAAAAAAAACAAGGCTGTGCTTTCTCCTCTATAGACAAGCAGGCAGAAGCTGGGACAAGGTCGCCCTTTTCATCTCAGCGGTGTTGATACCATTATACATCCACCTTGTGGCCTTCCACTTCCAAGAAGTAGCCCAGCCATCTCCTTAGCATAAAGGAGATGAAGAAATCTCAGTAGGCTATCCAAAGGAAGCTTGGTATTTTTAGCACAGAGACTGGAAGGGGAGAGCCTTTAGGGCTCAGCTATAAAGAAATCTCCACTACCTTTCTAGAGGACTACCCCCACCTCTGGCTCCCAAGGCTGGGCAGGACCGCCTTCCATCTTAAAACCAGCCATTTTTCCAATCTGTTTCCATCACCCAGTCACCCTGAGCATCCCTAGAGACAAGGCATCTTGAAACCGGCATTTCTCCCGGGCTCAGCTCCCGCCTGGTAAGAAGCTAAGGCCGGAGGGACATTTGTACTGTGCAACTTGGCCAAGCACTCAACCGGTCACCACAAGTGACTGGCTATAGTCCAGGTTCAGCCAGCATCGCGGAGGGGAGCCACAGAGAGGGCAGACCCGGGTAAATCCCGGTGGGGGAAACGCCCAGAGCTGGACAAAGGGGCGGGCCAGCGCCCAGCTTCACAGCCCAAGGCAGGCAGCATTCAGGGCGGGGTGAGCAGTGGGGGCGGAGCTCGACGATCCGCGAGGCGGGGCGCAGAGAGGGCGGGGAGATCAACGTGGGAGGGGTAGCCGGAGGTGGGTCGATGGCAGAGTGGGCGGGGCGAGCGGCGAGAGCCCGGCCGGGGCGGGGGAAACGGAGCCAGTGATGGGCGGTGCCTGCGTGGGGGCGGAGCCAGCGGCGGGGGCGGGGTCTGGGTGGGCCAGACGCGCGGGGCGGCTGCGCCTCCACCTCCGCCGGGGCCCCGCCCCTCCGCGCCCCGCCCCCGCCGCTCGGACGGCCCGAGTCGCGCCCTCCCGCTCCGCTCTGCCGAACTTGGTCTAACTTCCTCGGCCGACCGGGCCGTGCCGCCGCCGCCGCCGCCGCCGCCGCTGCCGCGCCCGGGTAAGTGGAACGCGGGGCCCCGCTGTAGGGTCGGGCCTGTCCTCATTGTCTCCAGCTGGCCCTCGTGAGCGTCCTCTCGGGACGGCGGCTGCTCCCTGCGTTCCCGCTCGGGCCCCGGGACTCCCTTGCTTGGCGGGGGGCGGCCCGGCGGGCGCCGCGGGCTTTGTTTGCTGAGACCGCCCGAGAGCTCTGGAGGCCGCGGGCCCGGTCCTCGCAGAGCCGAACTGGGGCGCAGTGTGGAGTGGGAGGCTCGGCGAGCTCCCCGGAAGGTGTGGCTGCACCCTGCTGCCGCCTGGGCTCGTAGGTCTCCACCTGTGAGCCCAGGGGAGGGCGCCTTCTTCAGCTCGTGTCTCGGGTGAGGGGGACGGCCGCCCAGCCCCCACCCACCCTGAGTGTGCTCCTAGCCGCGGGCCGGGTCCCATGCTGTCCTGCCGGAGTTTGAGGAGGTAGCGACCCCGGTATCTCGGTGCTGGTCGGTAGAGGCTGTGTTTGGAAGCAGAGACCTAGCCTGAGCTTTGGCCAAGTTTTGTTCTGGCTGTACCTTTGCTCGGCCGGGGTTGCAGCCCCCATTCCCTTCCGTGTTAGGCGTGCAGTGGAGAGGGTGGGGAGATGTGCGAATGGGGGACTTCGCCTCCTGAACCACCGAAACTGCTGTCTAGAGGACTGAAACTCGTTTTCCGGTGAGAGGCGGTCAGGAGTCTCAGAACTCGGTGTCTTAAGCGAGTGCTTGCCTGAGCTAGTTACAGAGCTATGGTAACACTTAATGGCTGTGTTAGTACGCTGCTGTTTGGGGACATCGAGATGTGTTGGGCAGCGTGTGCAGGACGGTGGGTGGGTTGGAGCCTGTAGCAGGTGTATTCCCAGCTCTTCAGGAGGTTGCTCTAGACTGGTGGTTGTGGGTCAGCTGATTGCCAAATACTGGACCGTTTCCACACATCCCCTTGACTTCTGAGTAGAAGTTGGTGCCTGCTGAGTGCTTCCTTATTTATGAAAGGAAATCTGAGGCCCCCACATTCTAACAACTCAAAGGTTTTAGGAGACACCCTTTCTTTCAAAACTCCATGGAACCCTTAGAATAAAGACCAGACTTCTCCTCTCTGGCTCCTCCCTCAGCTGTCCCCAAGCCTTGTGTTCTATTCTGAAATTTTTTTTTTTTTTTTTTTCTTTTTGGAGTTAGGGTCTTATGTATCACAGGGTTGCCTTGAATCCATGATCTTTCTGCCTCGTTCTCTACATTTCTACATTCATTCTACATTTTGAACTCTCTTTGGACTACCTAATGTGTTTCAGAGACTGGGGTGCTCAGTGCTGTAGTGGACAGTCTTTGGGCTTACATCTTCTGGCCAGCTGTAAGCCTTTCGTTGTGGGCCTGCAGTAGGTGCTTGGTGGTGTTGATTGATGATATATATGAGCTTGATCTATGCTTAGTTGCTTCATTCAGTCTGAGCACTGACCTCCAAAGGTTTGTGTCTGTTTCTAAGAAGAAAAGGCACAGAGGGGAAAGGTTGGCTGCCTTGGGAAGAGCCTTCTCTTGGCTTCCTATTAGGGTGGACTCTGAGGACAGGTGAGGGCTTCTCCCTTGCCTTGTTTGTGATGGAGGATAGAAACCCATGCTTTGTGTGGGTGGGGAGGAGCCTACCCTGCAGGTTATAGAAATGAGTTGAAATTACAAAGAGGCCAAGGTACAGGGAAGCCCTGGGTTCTTTAACCACTCCTAGGACCTTACTCTGGGCCACCATGTGCCTAGGGATTTGACCTTGTTTAGCTTTAGCAGAGAAGCTAAACAGAATTATTGTTCTTTCCTTTTCTTTCTTCTTTTCTTTCTTTCTTTCTTTCTTTTTTTTTTTTTTCCAGTGCCTAAAAATGCCAATTCTTAGAGGCCTTTGCTTGGTTAAAACAGTGAACTTATGATCAAGCTTACAGCTATTACATAGCATAATGTCGAGTTTGCTGAGGCTTAGTATTAATGGAAACTTGCATCAAGCCACTATCCCAGCCTTACTTTAATTGTTTAATCCCTAAAACCACCCAGTGTGGTGGATATTAACTCCCTGGTTTTGCAAATGAGAAAACTATGGTGCAGGAAGATTGGAGTTGTTTCCTTGAGGTCTCTGCCTGAGAGCTGGAGGTTCTTCTCATTTAGATGATGCCTTCTTCCTGGAGGTGCTTAAATACAGTGAGAACCCCTGGCCCAAGGCAGAACTACTGAGTCCTTCAGGACAGGTTCTCTTTAGGCCTGTCTTCCAAGTAGCTCACCTGTCTACCAGGACTTCACACATAACATCCTTGAACCCCGACTGGTTTGACTGAGTGTAGCCTCCGCCCTACAAGGCTAGAGGATTACCAGCATGGCTGGATAGAGAGCAGGGTTTGATGTGGTTAATTCCAAACTTCAGTGGCTTAAAGCAAGTCTTTTTTTTTAAAAAAAAAAATTTTCTTTTGCATTTATATCATATATCTGGTCTATGTTGCCATTATTGTAGACCAATTCATATCCCCAGCCACTTAAACATAGCTTGATGAATCTTGGCTCGTATGGCTTATGGCAGATGTGACATAATGAAGTGGCATTTTATTGGCTGCACCAAATAACATGGCCATAGTCACCCTCAGGGTGAGGGTGGGGGTGGGGTCGGAATCAAAAACATTTAATGAATAGCAGGAAGCCTATCACTTGTTCACAAGCTCTGGGTCTTAATTTAATTCTTTGTCTTTGTGCCACCAAGAACACTGTTGTGAGTTAGTCCAAGAAATGGTTTTGAAAGATGGAGTTGCCCCATGTGAAAGGTTAAGCTTGATAAACAAGAATGAACCCTAGGGATGGCAAGGTGATCTTTAAGGTCACTTCTCTTCTCTCTGACCCTCAAGCAAGTTCCCTGAACTCCTCCTGTGTCCTTTCCCTCATTGGCTCATTTATTCAAAAGCAGGAATTTCCAGCCTAGAGCCTGCCTGTGGAGGTGACAATCCTTGCTTCCCGCTGCTGGGTGTTAGTGCCTTTAGAAAGATAATCCTGCCTGTGGGCCAGAAAGCAGGCTTGATCACCCTTTGCTTGCACCAGTGAACTGTTGGACATGTTGTACTTCCCATCCTTACCTGCATGTGAAGTTACTTTTCCTGGAAGCAGAGCAGGTAGAGGTGCCCTTGGTAGCCATGCATGCTCTAGTAATTCCTCACATGACTGAGGCCAAACTTTCAGGACAGTGAGTGTGGAACAACAGCAGATTGGTAGGCTGACTGAAGGGAAGCTTCCTCAGACCAGGTAGGAAACTTAGATGCATTTCTCTAGTCACACTGATTTTTCCCTTTGTGGTCTGTAACCTGTCTGTATATCCAGCTAGTGTCCATGAGTAGACATGGGGAGACCTTAGATTATTCATTATGAAGGTTAGTTTCACTGTTTGTTCTTAGTCATGGGTACTGCGTTTTCGGGCCTCTGTTTTCTCAGCTGCAGAATGTCAGGAGGCATACAGGTTTGTAGCAACTCCTCCTCTTGACTAGTCACTGGTGCCCAGTGTAGGCCATGGTTGGTTGTTTTTTGCAGCCTAGTGAATGGGCATTTGGATTTGCCCTATCCTGCAGTGTAGCAGTTCTGCCTCTGATTATGAGTTACTTTGGGTTCTATGTTCTCTTGGCCACTTTCTTCCATTCCTGTGTGCTAGTTCAGAAAAGGACCTGGCCCATGAACAACAGTTGATGCATATGCCCTCTCAGCATGAAGATGCTTAGCCCAGCCTAGCCTGCAGATGGGCAGTGAGGAGGCCAGTTTTTGACTGATGTCTAACTGTTAACTGTGTAACCTAGACTGAAGTTGCATATTTTCTCATCCCTGAAGAACACAGAATCAGATCTGCCATGTCTATCTTGGTTGCTGAGAATTTAGTATATGCTTCATGTTTGAGGAGCAGGGTCTCAAGTCCCTGGGCTGGGCCTGACACTGTTTTGGGACAGTTGTTATCTTTCTGGCAGTTCCCAGCAAGTGCTTACCAACAGCTGATTCTGGGAACTCTGCTTCCTCCACCCTTCGGTTGGGTGGGGCTGGGCAGGGTTGGGCAGGGCTGTGGGTTTTCTCTTTGAAATAGTAGGCTTGATAATCAAAGTGTGTGCTTGGACAGACTGGAGTTAGCGTCCTCACCTCTTAAGGATCTGTTCTGCCTCCCCTTTTAAGCAGCCAAACCCCACACCTACCAGCTATAAAGCTACCCCTCTTTGAGCTCTCTTGTTCTGTATGTTATGTGGCTAAGGATCAGAACAAAGTGGCTATTGGCATCCTGGTAGGAGGTAATCTTCATGATGTCCTCAAGACTGTTGAGTCCTTAGTCACAGTCACATTTCATAGCTAAGATGGTGGGAAAGATATAAAGAAGGGCCAGGTTAAAGACTGATAAACCTTCTCTCTGGGTTTTCTCTGGCTGTGTGCCCCTGCTATTGGGTCTGGGATCTTGTATGGTACAGAGCCCATTAAGCATTCACATACAGGGGCTTTGATGATGTCATAGCTTTGACATCCAAGACGGGGTCTTCACAGCAGCTAGAAGGGAATGAGTGTCCACTGGTGCTGTGGACTGTGCTTCTATACACTGTAAATATTTATCACTCCTATTGGTTTAATAAAATGCTCATTGGTCAAGTAGATAGACAGGAACTAGAGGTGGGGCAACCAGACTAGGAGAATTATGGGAAGTAGAACAGCCCAGGAACAGGAGGGACAGCAAGACATAGAGAAAGCAGGATGAGAATGTTGCACCCAGCAAAAAGGTACCAAGCCATGTGGCTAAACATAAGTAGAAATATGGGTTAACTTAAAGTGTGAGTTAGCAAATAATAAGCCTGAGCCATAGATCAAAGAGCTTGTAATTAATATAAGCCTCTGTATGATTATTTGGGACTAAGGGGCTGCAGGACCAGCTGGGTGGGACACAGAAACTTCCAACTACACCCAGAAATAAATCTCTCTTTTCTGTGTCTGAGGTTGGTGTGGTAGGAGAAAGAGTTAATTGTAATCAGGGAGTCCCCAGCAGGGTCTCTTTAAAGTATCGGAAGATAAGGCAAAGAGCTGCCTTAGCTTTAGTGCTCCAAACCTGCATTGTTGGGACTCTCATCACCAGAGCTGTACAGTCCCAATATTGGTGATGTCCAGCTGTGCTCCAGGCTGCTTCTTTTCTTCCCAGACTGGCCATTATTACGCCTCTCCCAGGCCTGTTTCTTGACCAGCCTGTACGCCTGGGCCATGTGGATCCACTATTCTGAGGCTTGTAGGAGGTGACTAACTCTAGTCCAAAGTGTGGGTGATTCTCTGGGTGAGGGTTAAGGAGCCATGAGTCCTGGAAGACCAAGGACTTCTTTGCTTTAAGAAGAAAATTATTTCTGTCACTTGTTAAAGTGTTAGGGTGAACTATTCGAGACTGCTGCAGTGAGTTTTTTTAAGTAGGGGACAGAGACTGGGCTTAATTCTGAAAAGTAGAAACTTACAGCCGGGGAGCACTATGCTAGGATCCTAGAAAATTTTTGAGGGTAGCAGGCATATTTGGCTGAACGAACTGGATAGGATTCCTCCTGAAGGCAAGCCAAGGGTTCAGATATTATGTGGAGGATAAAGAAGGATGAGGAATTTGTAAATAAATTGGGGATAAATTGCCTTAGCCAGATTCTTGCTAGTATGAGTCTCTACAAATCCAGGGTTGGTCAGAGCTAAGTGAACAGAGGGTCCAGAAGACTTGGCTGAAGTTCGGTGAAGGCCTGAATCCTTTCAGTATCCTGTGTTCAGTCTTGTGAGTTCTTATACTTTCTTAGGCTTATGACGGCCTATATGTGTTTCTCAGGAGTGACTTTTTTCCTGTGGGTGTTCCTCCTGACCTGTACCTTTTTTTGACACTGTCAGTATGGCTTCAGAGCTAAAGGTGGTCACCATGACAAGAAACCCTGGTCTTTTGTTTCGGCATGTACTTGTGTCTTAACCTCCCTCCTCTCTGCACATGGACATGTTGGCTCTCAGGTCACAATCATTCTCTTTTCTGAAGTCCCCTACAACTGCAGCGGAGGTCCCGGCTGGTCCTTTCCTGTCCTACACAAAACAATGTGACAACTCTGCAGGCCCCTAGCCTAGGACTTTCTTCTTTTCTCTGCTCTGGGTCCTGGGAGGGGCCATAGGTGTCCCTCCCATTTCCTGCGTCTGAACTTTTTTTTTTTTCCTGATCTGCATTTTCTTTCCTTCTCCAAGAGTGAGGCTTCTCTGGTTTCCTGTCTGCCCTCTCTTCTTTCATTGGTCATCACTGTCCCTAGTGTAGGTGACCTACTGGTCTGTCTCTGCCTGAAGCTGTTCCTGCCTCAGCTGTGTAGGAACAAAGTTCCTTTCTGCTTTATGGAAAACCTGTTGGTTGCAGGTAGGGGCTTACTCACCTCCTCAAAGGGAAGGTCCGGTAGTTAGTAGCTGACTTTGCAGAGGAAGAATAAAGATAATGTCTGTCCTTTGCAGCCATCCTGCCTCCCCACGTCATTGTCTCATGCTGTGTTAGTTGTTTCCTGTGAAATACAAGCAATGGTGTAAACAGGATAAGTTAGGGGGGTGTTGCCAAGGAAAGTCTGTGGTAGTGGAGGGCGTTCATGCCCCAGGGCTCTGGATGACCACAAAATAGGAAAGGGCTGGGCCTAAGTACTGTAGTGATGGCAGGTTCTGGACAGAACCCTGAGAAGACCAGTATGGTGAAACAGGATATATGCCTTGGAGACCCAGAGCCTCCCTGGGGTGGGGGGACATTGGAGAAATGTTCATCTACATCTAAGTAAAAGGTTGTGGGGTTCCTTGTAGGACCTGCCTTGACCTTGCATTGGACCCTGCCAAGCATACAGGAACTGTTTGTAGCTTTTAGGTATGTTGCTAGTGTGGTAGCTTTGAGATCCCATCTGTGCTTTTTTTTTTTAGGAGTGATTCCTTACACACTTCATAACCAGGAGAACATCTTAGAGAAAGGGGAACCAAGCACACTTGTCCCTTCCTGGCTTCCATTCTCTGAGCCCCGGGCAGTTGTGTGCTTGAGGCCATTTTGAAACAGCCATCTATATTGTCCCTGGGGTTGAAGTTGTCTGCTTGAAGGGTTGTGCTCATGGACCGCTCCTGTTGTTCAGCTTTCTCTCCCCGATGCTCCCCTCCCTTCCCTAATGGCCGTTGTGTCATCCCCTCGAAACAAGAGAGACTGGGATGGTTTTTGTATTATTCCTTGGGGGCAAAATCAAGTGAAGGAAATACATCAGTGCTTTTGAGTGTAGAGTATTTATTGACACACCCATTAAAGGGGTCTTTTAGAGAATACATGTAACCTTTTAGCAAGAATAGGCAGACACAGGAATGCATCTCTCAACCCTATGCTACCTTTCTTGAAAGGTACATGCAGTTTAGTGGCTAAGGGATTGGAGCCTTAAGCTGAGATTTTGGAGAAACTGTTTTTAGCTTGTCCTTGGAGTGGGGCCAGGCCTAGGAATCTGTTGAAATAGCTTTCTTTAGCTGCTAAAATGGGGGTGGGCTCATAATGCTAAGACTTGGAGCCTGGCTGGCTGCTAGGGAGGCCCTGGAGAAGTGTCTGCTGGATGCTTGAGTTTCAGCCTCCCTGGGGACAGACAGACAGACAGACAGACCTTGGATCTTGGACCTTGGAGTGGCCCTTGGTGTAGAATAGCTTGGTTGTTTTTTTTTTTTTTTTTTTTCTGTCACTGTCAAAGTCCGTTTGCTTTTCTTTAACAGGAAAACTTTTCTATTTGGGGGCTTAGGGTGAAGCAGGCAGGCAGGGAGTGGAGAGGGCTGAGGCCTGCACCCCCTTTCCCCAGCTGACTCAGTGTCGTCGTCTTCCCCTCCCCCACATTTTGTCCTAGGGAGATGCCAGATGCTGCCTAAAGAGATCTATTCATGAAATATTTTTCTCTCTCTCCGTCCTCTTCCCTCTTGCTTTCTGTTTTTTCTTCTTTGTTTCCTTTTCTTCGACAAGATCTTCCTACATAGCCTAGGCTGACTTCCTGCCTTAGGCTTCTGAGTATTGGGATTATAGGCAAATATAACTGCACTTGGCTAATAAGGTAACATGTTTTTGGGCACCTTTAGCCACAAACTTTAGATAAGTATATTGAATTAAGCTTAGCTTCTTTATCATAAAAAGCACAGAAGGAAAAAAAAAATAGAAATGCATGCTTCTGACTTCTTCAGCCAAACTTCTCCAAGCCTCTCACATGAGATGTTCAGAGCCTAGTCAAGTGTGCCAGAGCCCCCGTGCTCACACCTCTCTTACCTATTCCCACAGTGGCATACAATTTTCATTACTCTGTACTTACTGAGGGTCACTAAGATTTATCCTGGGATTGTTCCACTTTAGCACATATACTTCGGTCCATTCTTCTTAACAACAGCAGATCATCTTGCTGCAGAGTGAACCTTGACTCACCTTTCCAGCCCCCTTGATGGATGTTAAGATTGTTTTCGGTGTGTGCTTTCATAAGCAAGGTTGCCTGGTGCTTTGAACACACTTGTGGGTCTGAGGTGCCTGGTGTGAAGCATTGAAGGGATTGACAGGAAAGAAACATTATTGCTTTGATTCCAAGAGAGAAGTTTCTGAGGCTTGATTCGGGGGTGGGGTTATCTTCTATTTTTTGCAGCTAGGGGCTGAGTTGGCAGGAGGCTGTGTGCTGCTTTTCTTCTTTTTCTTACTGTGGCTCAGCTCAGACCATGTTCCTCCTATGAGCACATTTAGAGCTTTTGGCTGTGTTGTGACCACGAGGCCTGTGCACCCACATGCCACGGAGTTTGAGGAGGTGGCTGGGTGAAGTGAGGTGTGCAGAGAGGTCTCCTCTCAGAGTGTGGGTTTGGTTTGAGCTGCATAGTTTTTGGGTAGTGTGAAAACAAGCTGGAACTGGTCTGCCTAAGACAAGGTTCAGGGGCTGCATCAGGCCTCTTTCTGCTGCTGTAGGAAGGAACCCTGGTATCCTGCCTGCTCTGCAGCTGGGTCTGACCGGTATGCTGTGATTATTATAAAACTCTGTGTAAAAGACCCCAGGTAAATGGTAGATGGTTTTTCTGTTTTGAGCAGGTTTTTCTTGAGTACAGAGGAGGGGTTGGGAAGGAAGAATTTGGGAGAGGGCATAGACTACATAAAGTTTTCTGACAGTTTCCTTGTCACTGTAGCCACTGTGTCCCCCTGAAATAGCTGACAGTAGCCATCCTCCTTGGGGCTGTAGCCACCCCAAACAAGGACAGTACAAGACAAGAAACAGGGAGATTTTAAGGGGACTCCTTTCTGTGCCCCAGCCTGGTGGTTTTGTGGCCTGAGCTCCTGCCTTGGCCCTGCCATCCTCCCATACAGAGGACTCCTAACCATTACAGTCACATGCAGTCCCCATGAGAAGCCCAGCGCTATCAATGCTGGAGGCTCTGTTGTTGGAGCCTTGGCCCTCTGTTTTACAGAGGTTTCTATTGTGGCCCGGTGACAGCTAGGCCTGACCTGTGAGGCTGAGGAGGTGGGGCCTAGGAATGACAGTGGAGCTATTCATGGTCTCTGCCCTGGTTTCCTGATGCCTCCCATGGTGGATTTATGGGGGCTGGGAGGGGGAAATGGGAGGAGATGAAGAGGGAGGGGCCAGGGCTGCTATTGTTAATGGTTGCTAGAGCCCATTGTACTTAGTGGAGGTCTTTTGGTGACAGCCCTGAGTCACTGGGCCTGATTCTCAGATTCCAGCCCTACCGTCTGTTTCTGGGTGCCTTTTGTGGGCACCTGAGTTAAGATCCCCTTCTGCATTCGTGATCTACTTGGATCCCCTTGGGTAGTCATCAAAACAGCTGGGAGGAGCAGGGTGTCCAGACTGGCTTGTTAGCCTCCTGTCCACCACCTTGGGAAACATGTCCACAGAGTTCTTGATGTCCAGCTGCACCCTTGGGTGGGGGCCAGGCGCGTGCCTCAGCTGCTGTCAGTCTTGTAGTCGCCCCTATCTTCCTTTGTGCTCACTCTGTATCATGTCCCTCATGCCTCCCTGAGCTCTCAGCTGCAGAAAGGCTGCTTTCCGGCAGCCCAGCCAGCAACCATCCCTGCTGCTGAGCCACAGCTCTTCTTTGTTTAGCCATTTCAGAGCTCTTAAAGACAGGCAGGGAACCAGTGGAAGACTTCATGGTACAAGTCTACCTACGGGGCCAAAGGCTTGGCAGCCCCCTAGATGTACCCCATCTCCCAGGGAAGCCAAACATTCCCTTTGTCTTGGCAGCTCTCTTGGAGTGCTCACTAGTTGTCAGCCATTGCTCACATGTTCAAGAGAGAGGGTGGGAACTGGGTACCTGGTCTTAAGAAAAAGCACCTCCTGACAGTTTAGTAAGATTGCCTTTGGAATCCTGTCAGAACAGCTCTCCGCCATCAGTGGCTGGGTGCTGGATTTTATGGTTGTGATGATTTTTCTCCAACTGAAGGGAAGCAGCCTCTGCCCCTTCACCTTTCAGTGTCTCTTTTTCCTCCTCTCCAGTTTTGGTTTTCAAAAGGAGCATTCTTTTTGGAGGACTACTCTCACTGTGTATACCCCAGCCATTTCTGTCTCCTGTTTAAACCATACCAGGATCTGTTAGAGCCATTATTCTTTGAAATGTAGGGTTGTTTTTGTCCAGAACATTTTTGTTGACCCTTCCGGAAGTCATTATCTTCAGATATGGACTAGTTGGCTATCTGTCAGCCGTCTTTCAAATTAGGGGGCCAGCCCCCCACTCCCCAAGCCTGCACATTACACTGTCTTCAGGGCAGCAAATGTAGCGTCCACAGTACTCAGATAACAAAGGGCTAATTTTACACAAGTTCATTGTTACATGTGTAAAATACGGGTCCCATTTTGGAGGTAGATGCATCCAAATGATCTCTAAAAGGAAGGTCACAGTCCAGGTTGTTTACTTATGCTGGCTAGTGTTTTGTCAATTTATCCCAAGTCTGGGGCGTCTGGGAAGAGGAAACTGTAGTTGAGAAAAATAACTCTATCAGATTGGTGTGCAGGCAAGCCTGTGGGGCATTTTCTTGACTAGTGATTCACATGGAAGGGCCCAGCCCCTGTGCATGGTGCTGTTCCTGGACAGCCTGAGCCAACTATGAAGGTATCATGGTAGGTAAGCGTAAGTCTTGGTGGTAGGAAAGAACAAGCCTCTGTTTCAGTTCCTGCCCCAACTTCTTTCTGCTGTGGACAATGTCATGGAAGTATAAGATGAAACAAACCCTTTCTCCCCAGGTTGCTTTTGTCATGGTGTTTTATCACAGCAGTAGAAACCAAACTATGATACTGATGTTTAGGACCAGAGCACAGGGATTAGAGGTGGGGCTTGAGTCTTGGAGGTGCAATTGCTGACCACAGACACTTCACTTCCTTGGATATAGGCCTTTGAGTGGATAATGGAAGGAGGGCTTGCTCAGACAACCTGGGCAAGGTTCCAGCTGTGACCTTTATGTGGGTCTTTACTCCCAAGGGGTGTATCACTATCTTGAACAGTTCCCCTTTAAATTAGGATATTTTAAAAGAAAATATCTACAGATGGGTAAGTTGAACAAAGATTTTTCTTCCCAGGTATTTTTTTCCATACTGCTCAGGCTGGTAGAATGCCTAATGAGTGTCTGTGGTTCCCATTGGAGGGAGCTACAGTGCCCTGAGCCCCAATGCACACTGCCACCTTGCCTGGTCGTAGAGGCTCTTCAGACATGACACGACTCTCCTTGGTCACGCCCCATGCCTCCTCTTACTGGTGTGGTCCCTCTTGTGGAGTTGGAACCCAGCGAAGAAAGTAAGGCTTTTTGTTTTGTTTTCCTTCTCCCCAAAGTGAGGCCATACCAGCAAAGTAAAATACAAAAATACAGAGATATATCTAACATACCCCCCCACACTGTGTGTTTAAATTTTGTGTCTGTTTTATTCATAATAGGCAAAAATATTGCGGGATTCTGGCCCTTTATCTGCCTTTGACCACCTAGCCTCACCCCTTGGTCCTCTTGCCTAATCAGCTGTTTCCTGTCCCATCTGTTGTCTTGCTGTTTCCTTCCTGAGGGAGGACAGGTGTGGCCTTTGTCCCTGCTCCTTGCGGTGTATCTGCCCCCAAATAATGGCGCTCCCACTGTGGAAGAAGTCTGAAGGACTTTGAGGAGGCAGGCTTCACTCATTTGCCGGAATAGCTTTCACAACTGTGAAATGGGAATAAAAATAACCTGAGAGGCTAGAGTATGGCTCAGTGGAATAGGGCTAACTACTGTTCACTAGTTCCTCTACCTTCTCTAACTCCACAAAAACAAAGAAAAATCCCATGATCATCAGGTAGGCTACACTAAAATACCAAGTAATCCCACAATGGAAGTTTCTCCAGGAAGGCAGTAAGATCAGATTTCTGCAAGTTCATACAGTGTGGACATGTGTCCCTAATGGTGATTGTCCCTCTAGGCATCTGTGTTTGGCCTGCCAGCTCAGCCTGCTCAGTCTCACTCTTTAGCAGCATCTGCTTCACCTGGGAGCCTTTAAGTACACTTTCAAGTCTGAGGCACTGACCCAGACGCCTGCCCTGTCATTCTCACACCTTGCCAGTGTTTTGTGGTTTTGCTCTCTGCCCTCTGGCCTTCTATAAAGTCATGTACTTTTAATAGGTCTGAAGCTCCAGCTTCGTGTCCCTTTCCTCAGGTGTGCAATGTGTCACAAGTGTCCTGGGTGCTGGATGTCTGGAGGAGGAGCTGACACCCAGTGAGCCCCTTAAGTCTGCTGGTGAGGTCATCTTTGGGGCAGGGAGCTAAGTGGGTAATTGCAGCCTCCCTGGGCCATCTGGTACCACTTACCCTACCCCATCTGTCTTCCTCAGCTTTTGCCAGCTGAAGGACAGAGTCAGATCAAGTTGTAGGTGTGGTTTGCATTTTGAAGGAAACTCAAAGCATTCTAAACAAAGATACTTTGATATGTGTTCATGTTCAAATAAATAGCTCAGAAGAGAGACTACAAATTGAAATTTTCTGTATTTTTAAAGGGATAGTAATAACATGAAATGTAATAAAACAAAAACTAACACATCAGAATAGAACAAAACAGAAAGAGTCCAAGAGAAGATCCAAGAAACAGAGACCCACTCATTTGTGTGCTCAGGAATCCCATAGAAACACTAAAATGGAAGCCATAAAATACACAAAAGGACCTGAATGGTAAAAAAACAAACGAAAGAGTAATGTTAATAATATATATATATATATATATATATATATATATATTTACACTGATTGATGTAGGGCCCAGGCATATAATTTGCTAGCTCCTTCATCTGAACTCAGCCCATCTTGTTCAGCCATGCGACTCAGTACCTTTGCTCAGAGCGGCATTTCAGCTTCTTTCCTCTGTGTGTGCTGCCGTCTCCTCCTTATGGCTCTGGCGACTCTCTGGCTTGTCTCTGTTCTTCCTGTACTCAGAGTTTTCTTATCCTGGTAGCCAATAAAAGATAATTTTTTTTTTTTTTTTTTTTTTTTTTTTTTTTTTTTAAGGAAAACCCTGACATGTCATTGTGAGACAGGACTTTGTTTTCTGTTGGCCATCTACTGCTGGGCATGCAGCCTGCCCTAAAGAGTAGTTTGTTTCCCCAGTGAGACTCCTTTGGCAGACATAAATTTTCATTTGCAAGTGGTTATACATTGGAGATAGCTTCTGGATTAGGGATGAGGCACATGTACACTTCTCCTCTAAGCTCTCGGACCCCATTGATGCAGACCTGGGCAGGCCCTGTGAATGCTGCCTCAGTCTGAGGGCCAGTCATGTGATTTGGAGGGCAGGCTTTCCTTGGTGTCGTCCATCCCCTCTGGCTCTTACACTCTTACTGCATCCTCTTTTTTGGTGTTTCCTGAGCCTTAGGGGAAGGATTTGATGGAGACATCCTGTTTAGGGCTGAGTGTTCCAAGGTCCTGTTATTGTTGTATAAATGTGTGACTGTGGGTCTCTATTTGTTCCTATGTGCTGCAGGAGGATCGTTGAGCAAGGCACTGATCTACTTCCCTGGCTGGAGTCTCTATTTTTCAAGAAAATGTTTGAGGTGGCTCTATACCATTTCCCAGCCTCTACATTCTATTCCTGGGCTATAAGGAAAGACTTCATACCTGTTCCACCTTCTGGGTGTGTTTTAGGAGCTGATCTTCTAACCCTGCCCTCCGGATCCCACCATTGATTCCCGGTTTTTTAAGGAGTCCCTCTTTGTTCTTTTTCTCATTTGATAGTCTTGAGTACTTATCTTTATTTGGTTTCCCCAGACGCATCACTTTTCATAGCTTCTTCTGGAAGGCTTTTGTTACTTGTTTTGTCCTTAGTTTTATTACTTGCTTCCCTAAGTATCTTTGTTTTGCTTGAGGAAGGCCCAGACTCAGGCTCTTCTGTGGGCTGGAAAGTGACTCACTCAAAAGACAGGGAAAGGTTGGAGGAGTTCTCCAGAATACCATCCCGGAGAGGGGCTAGTTGGGTTATGTCTCAAAACATACCATGCAATTTTGGATGCACCAACTTTTAAACATCTTAAGACCATAATCATTATACCTTTTAGGCAGGAAGAAAATGGAGACAAGGAGTAAATATGTATGATTCATAATTCATGTAGTTTCATTGTGTTAGAGAAGCAGGGTGGGGGTGGGAACAGCCCACACAAAAGAGAACATTTCATATCCCCATTAAGCATGCAGGTTGAGTTCTTGCAGCTTTACAGAGCTCTGTTACTGGCCAGCAGAGACCTCGTTATTGGAGCAAAGTTTTCTTTTCCAGAGTTGGCTATTCTTCATTGGGAGTAGCTGTAGAGTTAAGAGTGGCTCTCACTTTAATGTTAGTCTTTCAAAGGTGGCCATGTGGCTTTGTCTTGGTACTGTCCATAGTGCCCCAGCCTATAGCTGGGGGTACACATGGAGCTTGGATGATAAAAGGCATTGCAGGGTGAGTCTGATTTGATGAGACTACATGGAGCTACAGAACCTTTGTCTGGCAACAAAGGAGGCACTTGCTGAGCTAGCCTGTGCAGTGAGGACATGCCAAGCAGGTTGTCTTCAGCCCTGCTGGTCTTGGAACTGTTGGGTATACGGCTCCCACTGGAGAATTTCTGAATTGGCACAGGGCCTGGTCTATGTCTCCTGAGTTCTGAGGGTACAACACACTAGCCTTCTGAGTCTTCCCCACCCCCAAGTGCTGTGAGCTGGCCCAGATTCTCCACATTATGTGCAACTGACTGAGGTTCTCCAGTGTCCTGGCCAGAGGATTGTGTAGACAGTTTGCCAGGACTTAACATTTTTAGAAGGTTATCAGGTATACAACACTGTGACAGTGTTAACCCTGTGTCCTGTGTGTAAGTGACTTTGCCTTTGGCTGTGGGAAGTGGTGTGGGAAATTAACTTATAACCCTGGGAGGTGTGAGGTGGCAGTTGTGGGTGCCTCACCTGCGCCTGCAGATGCTGCATTTAAGCTTTGGGTACAGTTGTACAAGCTGTAGGATGAATCATTCTGAAAACCTCTGCTTGGCTTGCATGCAGTCTTGTTGCCTTAATGTTCTGTTTGCTGCTGCAGATCTTCCCCTCCTCCACTCACCACCTCCCTTTTTTATTGAGAAAAGAACTACAGACCATGTTTTGACTTGAGGCCGCTATTTTCTAGAACCACTTGTAATTTATGTTTGGTTGGTGTTTCTGCACAATTAGAGTCAGGTCATGTACTTTGCTCAGGAACGCGTCCTACAGAAACAGTGTGGCCTAGGTGCTTCTGCTGGGGAACCATACCAGGTGGGAGGTGAATTTGACTCAGTTTGACTCATTTTTGATGATCTGAGCATCAGTGTGCTGTCAGCTGGTTTTTCCACAGCTAAGTTAATAGGCTGCCCTATGTAATTAGTCAGTGCCCATGGGAGGTGCTTTGAGACCTACATTTGAAAATGTAGGAATTTTGACAGAATAGGTTATTTCAGCTACTGAATGGTGATAATCTAATCTCACAATTCCCTCCAGCTTTCCTTTGTTTGGCATTTTCCTGTAAGGAGTTCTTTTTCTCTCTGTTTATTTATCTTTGTTTTTTATTTGTTTAAAGTAGTAAATGCCTTTCCAGGTCTGTCCTAGTCCTGATTGAAGGAACCCTTTGGAAATATCTTTGCTAATCTGCGTGTTCTGTTTGGGCTCAGCTGGACCAAGCTCATCATTTTCCAGTGGGTACCTCATGGTGCCAACTAACTGCAGAGAAAGTGACCCACTCTGCTTGCCTCCATGCTGGGTTTCTGGGTCAGAGCTTTTTGAACAAAGGCTCCTGTAGCTTTAAAAAAACATCATAAAAGTCTGAAAATCACTCAGTTAGATGACCTCCATTTTATGCCCAATGGTGCCCCTTCCTTGACCCGTTCCCACCTCCACGAGCACCTTTTCCTATGCAGCAGCAGTAGCAGCACCAGAGCAGACAAAACTGACTCTAAATTAGCCAGGAAGCCAGCTGATCTTCCTAACGCTCAATGGGTTTTGAGTTGTGGGTTGTTGTTGGTAGAAACTCAGTGTTTAATTTGGTATGTTCATTGCTTTAACAGGAAGCCAGGCACATAGAACACCAGGCCCACTGGCAAGCCTGGTGGGTTTAAAACTGGCTGACTCGATTCCCAGGCTATGGTGTCAAGGGCCAGACAGACGTGGGACCTTTATATCCTCCTGCCACAATCATTGTTTAGGATAATATTTGTAATAAAGGCAGAGGTTTCCCCTAAAGCCTTGTAGTGCCTTCCCAGAGTAGAGTCTGACTTTTTGATCCTAGTAAGTGGCTGGTAGGCCTTGGGTGTGGGGTTTTAGGTAGCTAGGGAATGGGTCAGCAGAGGTCATAGACACATCTGATTCTGAGGATGAGTCAGAGCCAAGCCCCTTCTTTGCTTGTAGGGTGGCAGTGCCTTGGGGCAAGGCATAAAATGGTTGCTTTGTGAGATTCCTGTGGGTAGTGAGGCAGCTATTTTGGCATGTTGTTACATGCTTCTCTCTTCTACCAGAGCACTTCCCTTCTGTACTCACTTGCATTTACCTTTCCTGGCTGCTCTCCTGGGCCGACCTGTTCCTCAGCTTGTAATGAATGTTCCTATTACCTTGTAAGCTCCAGAGCCTTTTCAGTGAGAATATTCAGGGCCCAACAGTGCTACTTGAAGGCTCAGAAGAGTTCTAGCTCTACACAGTAGGACTACTCTTCTCAGTGCTAGGAACTTTGGAGGCCTTGGGAAAGGTAGATTCTTGGTTAATAGCCTGCCCTGGAGAGTGAGAGGGAGGAGAGATGTCAAGGATCATTAACCTCGTGTGAGAAGGGGTGGTTGTGAAGTTACTAAGACCAGTTGGGTGCTCAGGAAAAACAGGGATAAATGGGAGAGGGAAGGTAGGTGGAGATGGCTGTAGGAGACCTTCAGGACTTAAGGTGCCACATGAAGTTCTGAGCTGCAGTCCTGGAGGAAGGGATGGGAGTCAGGAACAGCTCATGAGCAGATGTCTCTGAGCCTGGGTATAGCTGACTCAGACACTCTAGAGACCTAGGTGAGGTTGACCATGGCCCACTCTTTTTTTTTCCTGGGGCTTAGGTATCAGGTTTGAATGACAAAACAGGAGAGAGTCTCTAATATTTGGAGCTACCTTACAGGAGGGTGGTAAACACACAGAGCACTGCAAGCCAGCTGGTGCTACATGGTTAGTCAGGTTCTGCCAGGTAGGTTGAGAACACTTGTAGCCACGCCTTCCCAACACTAGTTCTCCTTTGTTTACTGCCCTCTAGCTTGCTTTGCTTTTGGCGATAGTCTTCCTTGCCAGTCTGTCTCTCTTGCTCTCTCTTGTGATTTGTAATTTGTATCAAAAAGAGCTTTTGCTATCAGAGCCTCTCATCATTAATCTAACTAAAATACTGATTGAGATTGAGGGGGTCTGAGATCTGCATTTTTGGCAAACTCACATTCCTGGTGCTGTTATCTGATCTTGGTATTAAACCACATTTTGTCGCCCAGAGACTGCAAGTAACAATGAGGAGATAAGGGTTGTAGAGATGGCTCAGAGGTTAAGGACACTGGTTCCTTTTCCACAGGTCCTGAGTTCAACTTCTAGCAACTACATGGTGGCTCATAATCATCTGTAGTGAGATCAGATGACCTCTTCTGGTGTGCAGGTGTACATGCAGACAGAGCAGTCATACACAATAAATAAATAAATAAATAAATAAATAAATAAATAAATAAATATTAAAAGAAAAAAAAGAGAGGATACTTGGCAGCTGCTGGAAATGGAGGCTCTAGGAATGCATGACAGAGGCTGGCCTTCTTGCTGAGTGAGCTAGGGCTGGACTGCTTTGGGCATGGCACAACTGACCACCACACCACACACTCTAGCCAGCTAGCTCTGAGTCCCAGAGGTTGAGAAGAGATAGCAGATCTGGAAATGAGTGGAGAAGACAGTGAACTCCTCTCTCCCAAGTTTTGTTTTAAAAATCTGTAGCAGAATCTTCTCTTTGAGCTCCCTGTCTTTTGTGGACAGCCAGCTGGGCTTGTACACATGAGTAATTCCTACAGTCTCAGGTCACAGGTCTCTCTCTCATCTCAAACCAGCAAGCTAAAAACAGCTGCTTATGCTTGGTGCCTCTGCATTTTGCTTTTGACTTCAACTGGGAGTTGCTTTTAAGGGCTTATGTAATTACAGGCAGCCCAGCATTGCCAAAGGTTCTGAATCTATGGATTCAACCAACCGCAGATTGAAAATACTCAAGAAAAAAAAAAGGTGTGTCTGTCTGCACACATATTTTTCCTTGACATCATTTCTTAAACAATAACAACAAACAACAATTTACAGAGTATTTATAGTAATAAAGGATTGTAAGTGATCTGGAGATGATTTAAATTTTGAGAAGATGTGCATAAGCTGCATGGTAAAGAATACCTCTTTAAAATCACATCTTATTTATTGTGCATGTTTATATATATATGTATGTATATGTATATGTATTTATATGTCTGTGTGTGTGGGTGCTTGAGCCAGTTCTTTCCTTCTACTACGGGGATCCCAGAGATAGAACTCTGTCAAGATGAGAGGTGCCATTACCTACTGAGCCATCAGGCTGGCTCTACACTCTTTTGAAGGGATCTGCCTGGGTTTTGGCCTCCTCCTTGCCATCTCTGCAGATGTCCAGAGACAGCTGTGTGTTGTACCCACTCAGTCTTCCCGTTTTAAGATCAGGTGACTAGTAGCCTTAATTACAAAATTTCTCTTGCTTTTCATGTGGAAATAGAGTATGATTCCTGATGTTTTTACCTCACTAAATAAAAAGCGAACTAAAACTACTTCCTCAAGTATAATGGGTAAACATGTGAATTGAGCAGAAATACCTAATTTTACTTTCTCTTAAAATATGGTATACATTGAGGGGGATTTAAAAGAGGAATCAGTATACCAGTTTGGGCAGCAATGGGGTGGGTAATAGAAAGAAACATATAAATTATGAGTACTTACATGAGTGATCCAGTTTAATGTGTAAGAACTGATGGTACTGGGTTCTTCTGGGGAGAAAGACGAGGAGAAGGCACCTGTATGGAGTCCTCAGACAACACTTTAAGAGGGAAAAGCAGGGTGGGATGAGGTTGATCACAGCTGATGCTTTATCCTGGACTGTGGTATATGGTGTACGGCCCATATGGGCCAGAGGCCTGACCCGCCCGAGGCTGATCCCTCCTCCTCCCCCCCTGCAGATGCTTATATTATTTGGCCTTGCTAGCTAGCTCTTTCATCTCACCTCAACCCATTTCCATTAATCTGTCTGCCAAGTGGCCAGTGGTCCCTATCTCACCTGAGTCCTACATGCTTCTTTGTTGGCAGCTGGATCGGGTCTGACTCAGCACGCCTCATACCTGAACCTCAATTTTCCTGCCTACTACTATGGCACCTGACACAGGCCAAAACAGTCCCTTTATTTACAGCATACAGAGAACATTTCCACCACACTGGATGCCTTCACTTCCTCTATGGTACTGCTTGTCTCCTGCTCCCATGTTATTAGAATGCTGGAAATTATTCTGCGGTAGGAAGACCTGAGCTTAGAAGAGTCAGGGAGGTAACGTGGAAACCACACTGTTCAGTTTTCCAACCCAGTTTTTTTCTAGAACACTGGTGGCTTGGTTGGGGTAACCCAACTAACTAAATAAAAACAAAATGCAAACAGACCAGCATTTAGAAACCCAATAATATTGACAACATGTATTTAGCAAATGGCTTAGCCAGATCAGCCTGGACAGAAATCTTCCTGCTCAAGGACATATTTTGTTTGTTTAAATATTACTGGACATATGGAAAGTACCTACCATGAGTGACAGCAAAACCAATTAAAAAAAAAAAATCTTGAAAGAAACAGCTTATTTAGATAAAACAATTTCGAGAAAAACTGTTCAGACATTTTGTTTAGATTAAGAGAAATGCAGGAGTGTGAAATAAGAGCATCATATTTTTAAAGGCACACTCAGACTGAAAAAAGTAATTGAATAAAGAGCTGAACAAAAATATTATAGAATTATTAAGCATCAGTAGGAGGAAACATTAAAGTGGTCTTCTTGGAAGTAGAGCTCAGAGGTAGGTGAGAAATAGGGCACAAAGGTAAGGTGACTGCAGTATCCCCAGGTTCCCGTGTGCATTCAAAGGAGCTGCAGAAGCATCATGAAGGGAAACGGCTTAAAAAAGAAAGTAATTGTTTCATGTTGGAAGCTCCTCTGCCCCGGAACCACATGGATGATGACAGTGGACCAGTGTCAAAGTCTCAGGATGTCTGTGGGTGACCCCATAAGTTTACAGACAGAAATGGTTGAAGTAAAAGATTGGGATTAGATGGATATAGACTTCGCCACGAAATAGAAGATGGAGAAGGGATGGCTTCACTTTCTATATGAAATTGACTTCCAGCCTAGACTTCTATTTACAAATACCCTGTCTAAAACCTAGATATTTCTCACAAAACTAAGCATAGGCGGCTGGAGCTCCTATGGGCATTATCCAAAGAGAACTGTGTGTTCATCTGTCAGTACCTTTGAAAACTCTGTTCTGAGAATAGGAATAGAACATCCGATGCATAAGAACTTAACTGAGAGCAGATTTCGACAGCTCTTATTTAAATTTGAGGTTGTTGATAAATTTATAAGATGTTAAGTCAACAAAATAATTATTCTAGAGGAAGAACTATCGGAAAAGAAAAACAATCAGTTTGTGTGGCTTGTTCTGCTAGCTCATGCGGTTCTCATAATACCAGCTCTGAAAATGACCACAGCCAGCTCTACAGCTTCACTATAATTACAATGGAGAGATGGAATAGGATAAGCATGAGGGAGTGGCTTAGGGAAAGATGGGGAGTTAAATGAACATCTTCTAGAGTGGGGACTGAACAGGTAATTCTCTAAAGTGAAAACCAGGTAGTAAGTCTATAGAGTAGTCATTCTAAGAGGTACTCAGATGTATATGATAAGAATCAGTGCCTTGGGGTTTCTGTTGTTGTGAAGAAACACCATGACCAAAAAGTAAGTTGGGAGGAAAGAGTATATTCGGCTTATACTTCAACAGCACTGTTCATTATGGAAGGAAGCCAGGACAGGAACCTGCAGGAGCTGATGCAGAGGATATGCAGGGGTGCTGCTTACTGGCGTGCTTCCTATGGCTTGCTCAGCGTGTTTCTTACAGAACTCAGGATCACCAGCCAGGGATGAAACCACTCACAATGGGCTGGGCTTTCCCCCATCGATAATGAATTAAGAAAATGCCTTATATTCGGGTCTTATTGAGGCATTTTCTCAATTAAGGTTTCCTTCTTTCAGATAACTCTAGTTTTTATGTCAGGTGGACATGAGACTAGCCCATGTATTCAGCTAGAAGTCAGTGCACCTTAAAGTGGGAAAGGCTCGGACTCAGGTGCAAGACTAGAATCACAACACGATTGTTGATTCTTGGGACAGTTGGTTTTTACATTGTATGTAGGTAAAATTAAGTATTCAAAAAATGACAGAGAATAAAGAATGCATAGCATGTGATAAGGAGCAGGATTTTAATAAAGTGTACATGCAGATGTGCACACTGCATTCATCCATTTATCCATCTGTGCTTTCATCCCTTTGTTCATTCATTCATTCATTCATTCATTCATTCATCGTAGCAGTACTGAAGGTAGAGCTTAGGACTTCATGTATTCTAGGCAAGTGCTGCCCCTGAGTCTCTAGTCCATGAAATGCCATCACAGTGGTGCATTTATTCTCATGTCTATGACCAAAATACATGAGAGAAGCAACTTAATTAATCTTAGGGGTTTATTTTGGCTCATACTTCAGAGAGGCCCAGTTCATCACATCAAGGAAGGTAGGATAGAACTTTGGGCAATAGGAGCATGTGCCGACCAGTATGCTAAGTGGGACTGCAGCCTTCAAACACCACTTCATAATGACCTAATCTTACCCATCTCACAGCCTTCTCAAATGATGCCATCTTCCAAGGAACAGGTATTTAAAACATACGACCTCAGGGAATATTTCAGGTTCAAATCATACCAGGTGAAAAGACATGTAGACATGGTCAAGTCTTGCTGTCAGTTCACCTTCATTCTTCTGAATTGGAAATAGTCTATAGTTGAACTAGTGCTAATTGTTTTAATTAAGGAAAGTTAGTGTGGAAGATTGCTGAGCTGTAATATGATGTCAGATCAGGGAGCCTTGTTTTTAATGACTGTGGGCTCACCACTCCATTCCTCCAAAGTGGCCAATATCAATGTGTATAATGACAAAGATGGTAATGGCAAGAGTGATGGTGGAAATCTTTTTGGAAAAGTACTTACAGACCCACAGCATGCAACTTCCTTTCATGCTCTGGTTTTCCATTTGGCCTTTACCCACATGCCTACAAATTGTTCCATAATTGCAAACCATGATGTTCATGTTTCATACTTAATGCACATGTATTTTATTCTGCTTTCTTATTTTCATTAGACAGTTCTTAGTCATGAGTCTGTTGGATTAAGGATATGGCCAGATTTAATTTTTGTAACTGTTTGTTGGCTTTCTAGAGGGTAATAACAGCCATCTGCTGCCTGCAGTGTCTGGGTATGCTTGTCACTAGTAGTGGTATAGTCTCTTAAATTTGAAAGTATGAACTAGTGCTCCTAGGTAGTCTGTAGAATTTATTTTCAGTGATAAGAATATTTTTGCATCTGTAAATTATGCTGCCCTTTCATTTCTGTATACTGTTCATAGCCATTTTTTACTGTAATCTTGTCTTTTGTTTTATTAGGTATGAGTCATTGTTACAAACCTTTACCTTCTATCAGAGCTGCACCTTCAGAAAGCTTTCATAAATTGTTTCTTTTATTCTTTTAATGTAACTTAATCATGTGAAAATTTGGCTGTAATTTTACACTTTCTTATACTCTGCCTCCTTTGCCTCAACAGAGGAGATGATTAAACAGAGTTGTTTCCCCCAGATTCTTCATGAAACCTAGAAGAATGGGTGGGTGTATTTGGTATTCTGAGGACAGGATGGCCTTGTCTCTAAGAGGGACAGCATTCCTAGCACTTGGGACATTTTGCTGTCCTAACAACACACTTCAATAGCTAAGTGGGTTGGTTTTAATGGGTTCTAGGTTATGTTTTTCTTCCCACAGAAAACAATCCAGTTCTCTCTAATTATCTTTCCTACCTCACAAATGCCCTTAAATGAAACAGACAATTCTTGTGCTTTGGGAAATGTCCTCTCTGATTAGGTGTCTGTATGGCCCATTACAGCCTGCCAAGGTGCTATGTCCTGGACAATAGGGCTCTTCTGTCTTCCCAGGGTCCCCACAGAGACATCAGCCCTCTGATGTAATAACTGCTCCACCAGGGCATGCTTCTGGCCTCATGGGCTAGCCACCCAAGAAACTTGTAATCATATTCAGAGCCCAACCAAACCTACATAGAATGGTGGGGAGGCTGGAGTCTGTAGATTGTGAGGTATACTCTGATGATGTCAGGTGAGACCCTCATGTAGCACCAGGGACTAGACATACATTGTGTGTTTCAGTTGAGGACCCTAAGGCCTTAGTCGGGCAGGGACTTGATTGGGTCAGGCCAAGCTGTGAGGAATGGTGCCTATGCTTTGCTCTGAAAGTGTTTGAGCTGTTGTTGCTAATGTGATTCTGTGGTGCACTTGCCCGTAGCTGTGCACCTGATGTCCAGAGCCCTTAAACACCTAAGGCAGTGAATTCCCTCTCGTTCTTTCATGGAAGTGTTCTGGTTGTGGGGTGATGTTAGGATAGATGTCAGGCTGCTGGGTGGCTGAGGGGCCACTCCTGCTTGCTGTCTTGCACATCTCTCCTGGGAGCGGAAGCAGGTAGATTGAGTCAGTGAGTGGTGCAGTCTAGAGTACACATGGACTGCATACTTTGGAGTGTGGCTGAGTAGGTACAGACCCCAGTTCTAGAGAGATATGGGTTCATTTCTTTTCTTTGTGCCATTTGTTTTTCTGAAACAGGAGTTACAGACAGTTGTGAGCTGCTATGTGGGTGCTGGGAATTGAACCCAGGTCCTCTGGGAGAACAGTCAGTGCTCTTAACCTCTGAGCCATCTCTCCAGCCGCCATTTGTTTTTCAAAACATTGCAAGCTAGCAGCTGCACTCTGGTCATACTGATTTTGCACATAGCTTCTCAGGAAGGCTTCAAAGTTGGTTGTGTCAAATTGTCTGGGTGGAGGGGTTGTCTCCTTACTGCCAGGGTGGCCTCATTTGTCCTTGTACTGAATCTGGCCCCTCCTACCCATGAAAATGTGCTTGTCTGTATGTACATGAGGGGTGGTGGCATTAGTATTTCACGAGTAAGAACTCGCCCGCATGCTGCCAAGGGAGCCATATTAGGGGGAGGGGAGGGGAGGAGAGAGAGAGAGAGAGTAGGGGGCAGAGAGGAAGAGAAAAAGGAGAAGTCTCCCACGTGTTTGGGTGCCTAGTCAGAGGCTGTTTGGAGTCCCTGCAGGCAGGGGCATGGCCACAGCAATGTAACAACCTAACAACACAGACTTTGTTGATATATGTATATAAACATAGGTTTTGTTTGTATGTGGATGTCAGGAATCGAACCTGAGCTTTTTTGGAGAACAGTCAGTGCTCTTAATCGCCGAGCCATCTCGCCAGCTGTCTCAGAGGAGAGTTAAATGGCTGTGGCCACAGCGGTTGTAGGGTTGGGAGCTTGTCTCAGACATAAGAGCCTTAATTGTCTTCCCGTGTTGATCCTGTACAGGCCTGCCTTTCAGCTTTCTTCCCAGTGTGGCCTTCTGTGATCAAGTTTTCCCATTGGCTGTGGTGAATAAAAGAATGTAGACTGTGGAATCTGTTCTCTATGCTTCAGATTCTGGGCTCTGTCCTTACCTTCTTATTTATGGATGAGTTTTTGGTGGTAAGGTCTCACTGTATAGCCCTCAGTTGGCCTGGAACGTGTAGCATCCTTCTTACCTAGCCTTGCAAAAGCTGGAGTTACAGCTTTGATCATCATTTCTAGCTCTGTTGTGTTCCCTTGTCTTGGGAAAGTCACATGACCTTTCTGAACTCCACTGTCCTTGGCATGGAGTAGAATAATCAATACATAGCTGAGAAAGAGAGGAGATAAATGGCTGAGAAGGTTCCAGGTAGAGTTTTTGGTACTTGGAAGACACTTAAAAACTGTCATCCTCCTTTTTTCAAATTTCTTTTTTTAATGTAAGTTGACTTAACCTGATTGTTGTCTAGCCTCTAGTTGGCACTGTTAGTACATTTGTATTTGGATGAACAAATGGACATGAGGGGACAGTGGAGACTGGAAGTTGAATGGGAGGGAGCCTTGGCCTTTCTGTGCTTGGGGAACAGGTTTGAAGCTGACTGTGCCTCATCAGTTACTGTCTCTGCAGGTCCTGCTTCTCAGAAGATGCACTATTATAGATATTCGAATGCTGAGGTCAGCTGCTGGTACAAGTACCTACTCTTCAGCTACAACATTGTCTTTTGGGTAAGTTCAGGGGTGTGGCCATGATCCCTTGTGTGATTGGAACATTCATCACCAAGTCATGATTCTCCATATACTCTTTTTTTTTTTTTTTTTTTTTTTTTTTTTTAAAATTTT